>ML807512.1:153107-171055 GCA_009831015.1 Picea engelmannii | reverse complement strand
AGAACTTATACCATATTTCTTTAATTTCTCAATTTCTATCTTTACCAAAGGCTTTATCTTGGGATTTATTATTATCAATTTTTTTTTGAATGGTTTGGTTCATTCTTTCAGAGGTACAATATGTTGCAATATTGATTTATCATATTCTTTCAAATCATCATAAATCCATGCAAATATATCTTGAAAAAATTTAAAAATATGGGTATATTGATCAATCTCTTCTTTGGTGCAGCTAGTACCCAAATTTATATACTCTGGTGATTCAGAAGTACCAATGTTTATCTTCTGTTTTTCTTGAACCTTTCTAAAAGAAAGTTCTTCTAGTGGTTTTGAAATTTTGATTTGGTAATCTCTCGTGAAGAGGGATTCCAAACTGATATACTTATTTGGAGAAAGTTTATGACTCTACTCATGGATTTCTCCTTGTAAATTCTGGTCTTTTATTGGATCAACTTTAGTTATGATATCATCATCTATAAGAAAATTTACCACGTGCTCATCATTTTCAAAAACTTGTAAATATTCTTGATTATCTAGAATTGATGGTTGAAAAATAGTTTTCACATGATAAGTGCCTTGTCCTTGAAAATCCTCTATTTTCAACAAGGATGTGAATACTTCTAGTGCATCATCCTTTTGATTATTTTCTCTGGGGATTAAATATATATTGAAAGAATGCATGAGCTTTGACACCCTTTTTTCATAACATATTAACTTTTCCTTTTTAACATTGTGTTTCCTTCTAATGTGATTAATGATCAATTATGAATCACCAGTGATCACTAATTTCCTAGAATTCATTTGAAGGGAAATAATCATACCTTGAATCAATGCCTCATATTCTACCTCATTATTTGTGCATGGAAATTCAATTATGATTGCATGTGTATGTATAATAGCTTCAGGGATTTTAAAAATGATTCTTGCTCCATTTCCAGATTTAGAACATGCACCATCAAAGGACATCCTCCAATAGCATTGAAAATAATTTTCGTTTTTTTTTTTGGAATGTCGAGTTGCTCTAAATAAAAAAACAACATAATTTCCCATTCCAACATCAAGATAATTTCTCATCAATTCGTTCTCTTTTTTCTTAAAAGAAACTGATTTCCTGACTTCTCTGGGAACTCTCACCATTGTTCCATTTTTTTGAGGCAACATCATACAACTTCCATCATTCATTATATAGCCTCCATTCATCGAGCACCAATATCTGCTAAGAACAACTCCATATGTTGGAGGAAGATCTACCACTATAATAGTAAATATTTTTGTGATATGAGGAGCTGCAGTTATCCAAGAAAAAAAATATTTTATTTTCCCATAGGATGGGACTTCTCATGAGTCAATAGCATAAATACTTTCACTTGTTTCATAGTGTCTCGTACATTCCATCCCAAGTGCTTGCATGACTGAAAAAGGCATGATGTTGTTGGTATCCCCACTACTAATCAAACAATTGTGCAATACAACATCATAATTTTCTATGGTGATATAGAATGATGGGACTTTTACTCTTGGATTATCGGATGAATATATAGCTCTATTGTTGTTTAGAATTTATAACTACTACTTCCATTCTTGTATTAGAATAATCAAGTATTCTTAACAAATTTTCCCTTTGTTGTGGTATCTTTACCACCTCCATAAAAGGAAAAGTGATTATGAGTTTAGATAAATCATCTATCACATTATAGGTCATTACTTGTGGAGTCTTAGCTTTATTAGCAACAACTTGTTTCTTTGATGTTTCTACTTGATTTTCTTTGGTCTTTTCCTTCTATGGAGCCTCTTTTGATTTAAACTTGTTAGCTTGTGTTCTTGTCTGGACAACATTTTCTTGGAAAATATCAGACTCTTCTTGCTCTTTAAAAATGTAAAAAGATGATTTCCCATCATCGGTCTGTACTGATTCTAAAATTTCATTTTGGATGATATTTTATTCTTGATAAAGATCTTCAAAATTTTCTTCCTCAACAATTTCTTCTAATACAAGACCATTAGGATTTGGCATGTGGGGTGCTCTTGTCCTTTGTTCTTCATTTTCTACTCTCATTTATTACCCTTTGTTCTTGATTATGGATTCTTCTTTGTTCCTGAGAAGGAATTCTTGATTTTTGATCTATTGGAATGAATTTTTCATCTCTCCTTAATCTTGTTAGCTCATTTTTCATTTTTCGTATAGTCCTATTCATTTGAGCTATTTCCAATATTTTCTTTGTTTCTTGGGTTGTAGTTGGATCATTCCTTACATTTGGGACAACACCTTGGAAAAATCCTCCACCAATTCCTCGTTTTTCAACATTCTTTGAGGTTGATTTTCTTTGATTTGTTATAGTTAGGTTATACATATTTCTTTGAACTTCTCCATGGATAATATCAGGGTCAACATTTATTTCTATCACAATTTCTTCCATTTCTATTTCTTTTCTTATAGTGCCATCTAAGTATTCTATTTGGGCAGCTCTGATATCATATTTCAGATTGGTTGGCATGTCATTCTTATAAAATCTAACTATATTATTTGGTCTTTGTTCTTCTGGAATTTGATTAAGATTTTGAAAAATCAAAAATTGAAATACTTGATTCTCTCTCCTTTTATCAAATGGATTTGGGTAAATGGTGTGAGAAATGTATGATATGCAATCGAGGGTGCATACATGGTCATGAACATAGTCTCCAAATCAACAAATGATGAAATTGATCGGGCAGAGAGAGACATGTACCAAACATAGGCCATACCTATCAACATCTGTAGAAAAACTCTCACTATTACATCATCGTGTTCTATTAAAAGTATTTCACACATAGACATAAATTGGTCCATATGTCTCTTTGGGTCCATTACTCCATCTATAGAAAATACTAGCAAGAATCCTTGTGGAAGAGTAGGAAATTAGTGTTGTTCCCCTAGAATTTTGAGTGGGCTATTTCTAACCCTCCTTCATGGGATCCTTTATCTTTCGTGTCTTTCTTCTTGGTTCTTAGGAATTTTATTTCTTTCTTCTCTATCACCCATTGTTTGAGTTTCTCTTTTTTCAGTCTTATAATTTTTTCCAACTTCAAAATTTTGAATTTTTTTACTTTTACTTCTTGTTATTATTCCTTTGTATGTTTCCAGTCTTTTCTTAATTTCTATCCCTTTATCTTTGTCTTCTTGCAGTTTTTCTTTCTTCTTCACAAGAAACAGTCTCCCATGATATTTCTAGTTCTTCTCGGGTTCTTATTGTCATCATTATCAAGTTATATATTTGATGTAATACACTTTGTTGGTTTTTGAGACCAATTTTCAAATTTGGTTGATTCAAGTCGGGTTGAGTCATTAGATTCTGGTCTATGAAACTAACCTTTTTCTCTCCCTAGTACAGTCACCAAAATGTTGATCTAAAATATTGTTTTACGGTATTAAGGTCAACCTCACTAGGATATGAATCCTCCTACATATTTAGAGAGGTGGTACTCCTCTTTTTCTTAGGAAATTATGAACAAAAATAAAACAAAATCTGACAAGGAACAGACTCTGTAAAAACTAATATTCACATTCAAAATAATACTTGAGATTGGGACCAAGTACCTTTAAAAGAAAACCATGTATACACAATATTCACAATGTAGATAAATCAAATGAGTATGATAAATGAGAAGTTGAAATTTCCAACACAGTATACATCAATACAGTAAACATCGTCCACAGTAAATAGATCAGAAATATGGACTGCATAAATAAAAAAACGTTAAATGATCATTCCATTAGGCACCAAAAATATTTTAATGGAGAAAAAATTTGGAAACTCAAGATTTAAATAAAATTATTTGAGAACACAATAATGTTGTATCCCAAGTAGTTCTCTCGAAGTCTCAAAAATAAAATAAGTCTTTAAATACAAAGTAAACGTCTTTAAAGAAAAGGTATGTGTTCTCCCTGTTATCCTCCACAGTGTCCCAAGGATGAGAAGGGAAACCAACGAAAGTAACCTTGAACCACTTAGGATTTGGTAGCTATCCCTACCAAATCGGAGAGGGCTCTCTCTGTGATCTTACAGTCAAAATATGACTAAAGAGGGTAAAAGGATATTAGGATAGGTCTGAGCTCTAAGGTTTTGAAATTTAGGGTTTTAGCTGGATCAGGAGGAGAGGCCAAGAAAACAAGGTCAGATATAAAAGATTTCAGTTGCAGAGATACAAAGGGGCATGGAAGGTATGTTCAATGACACTTTGACGTTTTCAATTGTAGTGTAGGGTGGAAAATAAAAGGTTCAAAATGAACATGAAAATCATGAGTTCATTTATCAGAAGATGAATAACATAAACATGAAATTCTTACCAAAACAAAGCATAACATTTGTGAATTTTGTTTAACATATTATAGTAATATCATTGAAAGAAAAGATATATAAAGAAGGAAAATTAATCATTCATAAAAGTGAATTAAAAAAGAAAAACACTGCCACAAAATCATACCTCATGAATCCCTATACAATGCCTGCAACTAGCCTTGTATTTATGCAAAAATAAACTGTACATAAGGCTCCAAGCCTTCTACTCCCTGATGTCCAATACTTTTGTTGACTTCATTTGGTATACATATATAAGGAAAAAAAAATTCCTCATCCAAAGGGTTGAATCCTACCACCTAGTAACTGATTACAAGATTCTCTCTAACCACGCCAAAAGCTAGGGAGGTTATAAACCAACTCCCTGTTTAGACTCAACTGACTTAGTTGACTTTCCCAAAGATTAATTATCACAAAATTTACATGGAATTAATTTAACCATAATTATTATACTCAACTACATCAAGTAAACTCTCATCATGAAAAATTACATCAATAAAATTTGACTTTGACTCACAAAACTCGAAATCTGGCCTTTTTCTCAGAAGCGCAATGAGGGGTCCAAAAAGGTGGCAGAGATATGAAATTTGACTAGTTTTTTTACTTTTCTTTCAAAACTATAAGTTGACTTGGCCAAGAAAGTACATATATGTGATGTAGAGCTCAAGGTATATTGGCCCATGCAAATTTTTCATCATTTATATACTCTGAGAAAAAGTGCAGCATGGCCACACAACTCTTTTGTACATCAAAAAACTGTCAGAATACCAAAAACTTCAAAATTTGCCAAAAATTCTCAAAATTCCTTGAAATTTGTTTCTAGGACTCCTTGTGTTATGTGTTTACACAATCAATTATGCATCATCCAAGAGATCAAGGTTATCTCTCCTCTTTATCTTCTATAGGGTTTTCCTCAGCCTCTTTCATGTTTTTGACCCTAATTTTGCAAATCAGGTTCTTGGTGAAGTAATGTCTTTCCATGTGTTTTTGTAGCTTAGTGTCTTTGTTGGCCCTCTTCAATAGCTTCTTGTTTGCCCTTGACCAATTTTTGAGGAATACTTGGTCATATTTGACCGTTTTTGGGACTGCGACAGCTAGTCAAAGATGGAGCGCAACGCAAAGCAGAGATTAGGGAAGCAAAACCTATTTTGGGGACCTTTTTAGGGTTTTTGGGTTGATGTAAAGGGAAAGGGATGTCAGTCCATGGGTCTACCCATTCTTAGGCCCATTTTGTAATCTATAAATAGATACATAGGCAATGTAAGTAAGGTAAGGGTAGTACATCTATGTGATGTATAGATAAAGGCTTAGTGCTAGTAATTGGATATGTGTGATCGGATGTATATTGCAAGTGCTCTGTGCATGATTGTAAGGAGATTGAAAAGATAAGTGCAAGTTGTTTTGTAGTGCAAGGAAGAAGGATCTAGTGAGTTGCGCAGATCTTCTGTCCTGTGTGAAGTAAGGGTCATTGAAGCTCTATGTTGTAACCTCTTGACCGAGATAGTATAAAGAAGAAGACTTTGTGGACATAGCCCCAGGGTGGGGGTGAACCACGGTAACTTTGTGTATTGTTCTATGTGATTTGACCTAATGCATTTATCTCCTTCTTCGCTAAGTGCTTGATGTGATTAAATAGATTTAGTTATTCTTTATGCTTCTGAGATAGGAATGAATGTTAGATTTGATATATAAGATGCTTAGTGTCTGATCTGGTGAATCCAATCTATCTTATTGTATCTAAGTGCTAAGTCTTCTCGAATCTAAGTATATACTGCGATTCTTTGTGCTATCTGTGAAGTGCTATGGGTTGAATATTGATGGATAAACCATGCTAGATAATTTCTAAGTGCTATAATCACAGATCTGTGTCCCAGCTAAGGTTGCAGACATCTGAGTCCTGTAACCACCCCTACCTCTACCTCGGGTGAGACTTCATCTGCTTCACAGGTGTTGTTGAAAGGGCTGGTAGTTAGGGTTTGTTGGTGCGCTCTTGAGCATTGAACCCTGGGTCTGCCCCTGTGCCAACAAATGGTTTTGTTGCCACGACCAAAAACTGTGATTGCTGGGAACTAAAGAAGAAGAAGATTTGTGAAAAATAAGCTCTGAATCAGTTCAGATATGAAGAAAGGAAGATCAGATCTGAAGAAAAGAAGAAAGATCTGAATTCTCTATGCTCTAAGAAAAGTAAAAGTGGATATTTCTGAAAGAAAGAGGTTAGATCTGCAGAAAAGAGGTAAGATCTGTAAACTCTGTGCTCTAATAAAGGTAAGATTAGTTAAAAGTATTAGATATGGAAACTTTGTGCTCTATATAGGTAAGATAAGTGGACATTTTTTGTTTATGAAGGATGAATTTAGGTACACTTGATAGATTTTGTCCTAGCCTAAAAACTAGGGAATTGTTAGAGGGAAGAAAATTTGATAAATCTAATAAGAATAATGATATATATGTTATACCTATGCATAGAAAGAATGTTTGGACTAACAACTGGATGAAGGATCCTAGAAAGAATTTTTTGCAGGCTAACTACCATGACCCTAGTGCATAGTACATAAGAGGTTGGGGGTCATTTAAAAGAAAGAGAGGATTGAACCTATGTTACAGTTGTAGAAACCCGGGACATCTAGCTAAGGAGTTCCCTGGTGGAAGAACAAGTTGTCTTTGTTGCAAGGCTTTGGAATATGAAGTATTGGATTTCCCTAGAATGATTGCCTGGCTTGAAAAAATGAATCTACACGAAGAAAACCTTAAGGAAAATCCACAAATAGCAGAAACCCAGAAAGAATCAGAGAATATGTTACTACAGATGAAAGAAACCTTGAATGATCACCGACATATCAGGCTATCAGAGATCCTCAAAGAAAAAGAATGCATCGAAGTAAGAATAGAAGACTTCGACATTGTCTGTATTCTAGATGAGGAAACACAGGTGAATGTCAGAAAGAACTTTGGAAGCTATAGGGAAACCTGCTATGACTCCATCCCTAAGTCGAATAGGGTTATTCAGTGAAAAAATGGTAAACCTATGTGGAAGGCTCACTCGGATATCTATGAATGTCAATGGAATTTTGACAGAGGAAGATTTTGAAATCATCAAATTTATTGAGGACAGTGCCCCATTTACTATGTTACTTGGAAATCCTTGGATTGAAAGAGATCAGGCTAGAAAGAAGGAAGAAGAAAAAGTTTTAGAACAACAGAGACAAGAGTTAAAAGACTTCAGGACCAGGAAGATCACGCAGTTGATTAAAGAACGGAAGAATAGATCAAAGCCATTTCACACCAGAAACCCAAACTTTGAAGTTATCAGAACACCAAAGGATTCATAGAAGACTGAAGTCTCCATCGCAGATAAAGAAGAGTCGTTATCCCTCAACCCTAACGAAGAACATCAGTAGCGCAAAGTGACTATATCCAAGGAAAATAGAAATCAAAATGGGAAAAGAACCACTGAGATGAAGCTCACGGGAAAGAAAGCTAGAAAGTTAAGTAAGAAGAAGGTGAAGATGGAAAAACTACATAAGAGCCCAGACAGAACTTCACAAAAAGAGAAATTGCAGAATTTGAGCTTCGCTGAGATATCATAACAACGACATGGATCACTTCGCCATGGTGAAGTGATATAGCCATTGGAAGCCACCATGTCCATTCGACTACCGCTCTGAACTGGTCGAAAAATAATTATGGGTTACCACTAGACTGTTGGACAACACCAGAATGGATAGGATGGAGTTAATGAAGGCCCCATGTCCGTTGCAAGAAGACCGTTGCTGAGATTGCCTATTTAGCTCGTCGCTCCATGCCCTAAGAACACTTTTTCAAATTAAGAAGTTGAATCTCATAGAATTAGAAAGTGTCTACAGTGATCGTCACACCATTGTTATTTATCCCAGTACAGTGCTTAAGACCAATGTGACCCCGATTATTTTCCTTGAGCGTATATGTCCGACAATCTCAGCGCTGCTGAAGAATATGTAAGAGAGGTACTCGCTAGCCTCAGAACTGAATGAGTCATGTCAGAAAGAGGTTTGTCTATGGGTTTACAGGCATCATCGACGCGAGGAATGCAAGCCTTCCCGTCGACTGCTCGAGCATGAACATCTCGAGCCAACACAGAAAGAAGAACTAAGCATAAAGACGACATTACCAATGCAAAGTTAGTATCATCCATCCTACCATCTTACATACCCCCTCTGAGTAGTGTGATTAACCGGGACAGTGTCCCTCAAGACTTTGAATGCACCCTATTCACTTCTTATCTACCAAAAGGAGTACACACCTACCGCACAGATCAAGACAAGGTTGCGACGTTGAAGTTTTGCGACTTCAACCTGGGAGACGGTAAATCTTAAAGGATTCTTTCCCCGCATAAGTACTTAACCAGAATGAAGGGAAATAATTACAAGATCGTCCCTTAGCAATGAACGATGAACCTCGAGCAGTCTACTTTACTCAGCATCATGAAAATGCTGCACTTTGGCAGACACCAAGAGGTGAATGCTTGTGTAAAAATTTTTCTAGCAAGTTACAATGGGGGATACCTATGGGTAAACCAACGCATAACTGTTGATCCGTCGCTGATCAATAGGATCATCGAGCTTAGTATGAATGGCCCTGATCCCCAGGATTACTACCCTGGAAAGACCGCGGACCGTGCTCTTTCACAGAAGATTAAATAAGCTTATGGCAATGTCAAGAAGGGCACGCGAGGCTACAAGGTAGCCTCTATCGAGAGTGGTGTAGTGTGCCTTGCATGCCAACTAATATCAGGGAAATTTTTACTTAAGAACATGCCAACTCAAGTATCAGGCTTCATATTTGACCTCGCAGGAAAATACGCATAGGGACTACAGATGAACTAGGCGAAGTACCTGTTCAACCAGCTAGAGATTGACTGTAGAGAAGCCTAGGATTAGGGGCATGAATTCCATTTTAGCTAGCTACTAATACTGATTGATTTTGTTGCATGAGAGATAATGGAAGGTGCAACCTTCCTAGACCTCGACCCTTTTGATCCCTTAGTTTTGAAGTTCAGTACTTTATGGTACTCGAACGATATGAACAAGCAGTGGAAATCAAATGTCGTTTTTCATACATACTATAACTAACTGAAAGAATCCATATAGGGTGAACCTCGCATAACCATGAACACTTTACAAAGGTTCCGACCTCTAATAAAGTTCAGCACAGATCGCCACTTTCTATACCTAAATCCATGCGTTGATAAACACCAGGAACAACTTCGGTCCTATTATAAGATGACAGAAGAAGACCTAGAAGAAATCACTAAGAAATGGTCAGTAGACCTCCTTATTTCAACAGATCTAGCAGATATGTCCGCAATCGATAGCCCAGAAGCTGCGCAGAATACACCTGGGGCCAGTAAGGTGAAGAAAACTAAGAAGATAAAGAAATATGAGGAAATCTAGGACATCGATAGTAGATCTCTAAGGATGGATTCCACCACACCCGATCAGGGAGGTAATAATGAAGACTTTGAAGAAGTTGAAAAAAGGCTAGAGGATGAAGTAGAGATCATAAAGAAAAGGAACGGTTCACCTCCAGAACCTTCTTCCAAGAAGAAGTCGAAAGCATCCATGACTAAACTGTCGACCACACTCACCTAAGACAACTTCAGCTTTCTCCTCGCGACTATGAATGAAGCTATCGAAGAGATAAAAGAAAAGAAGGTAGCCAAGCAAGAGGCCATGTACAATAGAATTGAAATCGAGATCTAAGGAGTAAAGAAAGAACTTTAAGTGAGTTGTGCAACTGCCATTGTGCCCATGCCAGAAGGAATAATAGAAGCAGGAGATGAACCAGTTCAACTCCACAGGATTGCTGACACAGTCGAAGTACGCCTTCGGAAAGCAGAAGAAGCAACAATACAGGCCACCCAGGCCCTAAAGCAAGCACAAGAGGAAATCATAGAGAAACTTCGAGCTGCACAGCAACAAAAGGAGGCCATCCAAGTGAAATTTGACGAATATAGAGAAAAACTCCAAAAGGAGAAGGAGCAGCTTCTCATGAAGCAGGTCGGGATCGAAGAAGCTGTCAACAGAGAATTTTGCTCTATGAATGGCTTAGAACAAAAGGCTAAAGAACCCTTAGACCATCAAGTGATGAAGCTTTTTGAATTTATTCAACAACTTCAACAAGCACCCGATAAGAAGAGCGCGACCAATGAGAAATAACTACTCGGAGTACAATATAAAGGATTAAAGCACTCACTGAAGAATGCAAACAATTAAGTAGAAGAAGTGTGCAGATACATGAGAACCTAACTGAGAACCTGGAATTGCATAAACTGGAGTCATAACTCCAGGAAGTGAAGCAACATGCAGATAGACTTTAGATGCAGTTGAAGGCCCTATCAACCATAGAGAAAATGAAGTGATGCCACGAGCAACGCGTTGCATAGTAGAAGATCCACATGATCCAGAGCAAGGTAATGGAAGTAACTCAACAACTTCAACCTTTGCAGGATAAGGCATGTTAGCTATTTTTAGAGATTGTGAACCAAGGAACAAAGCTGAAATAGATCATGACTATAGCCAAACAATGCCTAGAGGGACCAGTCAATAACACACTCATCCAGGAGTTCGTCGAGCAAGAGGAAACCACAAAGCACCAGATCGAAGCATCTCAAGCCAAAATCGAGGAGTTTGAAGTAGAATTGGTCAGACTTGAGTGGCTCAAGATGAGTCACAGGTGAGTGTTGGGGGCCTGTTGGCCCTTGACCAAGTTTTGAGGAATACTTGGTCATATTTAACCGTTTTTGGGACTACGACAGCTAGTCAAAGATGGAGCGCAACGTGAAGCGGAAATTAGGGAAGAAAAACCTATTTTTGGGACCTTTTTAGGGTTTTTGGGTTGATATAAAGGGAAAGGGATGTCAGCCCATGGGTTTACCCATGCTTAGGCCCATTTTGTAATCTATAAATAGATACTTAGGAAATGTAAGTAAAGGAAGGGTAGTACATCTATGTGATGTATAGCTAAAGGCTTAGTGCTAGTAACTAGATCTGTATGATCAGATGTATATTGCAAGTGCTCTGTGCATGATTGTAAGGATATTGAAAAGATAAGTGCAAGTTGTTTTGTAGTGTAAGGAAGAAGGATCTAGCGAGTTGCGCAGATCTTCTATCCTGTGCGAAGTAAGGGTCATTGAAGCTCTTTGTTGTAACTACTTGACCAAGATAGTATAAAGAAGAAGACTTTGTGGACATAGCCCCAGGGTGGGGGTGAACCACGGTAACTTTGTGTATTGTGCTCTGTGCTTTGACCTAATGCATTTATCTCCTTCTTGGCTAAGTGCTTTATGTGATTAAATAGATTTAGTTATGCTTTGTGCTTCTGAGATAGGAATGAATGTTAGATCTGATATATAAGATGCTTAATGTCTGATCTGGTGAATCCAATCTATCTTGTTGTATCTAAGTGCTAAGTCTTCTCAAATCTAAGTATATACTGCGATGCTCTGTTCTATTTGCGAAGTGTTGTAAGAGTTGAATATTGATGGATAAACCATGCTAGATAATTTCTAAGTGCTATAATCACATATCTGTGTCCCAGCTAAGGTTGCAGACATATGAGTCCTACAACCACCCCTGCCTCTACCTCAGGTGAGACTTCATGTGCTTCACAGGTGTTTCCGAAAGGGCCGGTATTTAGGGTTTGTTGGCGCGCTCTTGAGTGTTGAACCCTGGGTCTGCCCCTATGCCAACACTTCTCCAAGTATTCATTTACTCTCCCAATCCAATACTCCTTGTATTTATCAATATTAGCACCTATGGAGTGAACATGGATTTCCTATACTGGATCCTTGTCTTCCACCTACTCTTCTAAACCAATCAATGTTTTACCTTTTTCCTTTTCCTTTTTGGATGATGGATGACCTGGTGAGGTACTTTTCTGCATCACACTTAGATTCAAAAGTCTTGTTTTAGAAATTCCACCATGTGATTTTCCTTTGCAAGATCATCCTTTAGCTCTTGTATTTGTGCTTGTTGCTCTATAATTTATGCATTTGATTTGTCTCCATGGTAAAACATCTCTTTCTCATGAGGCATCTCCTCGTCAAATTGTTGCAATGGTGAGTCAGTTTCATGCCTAGGTGAGTGCTCCAATTCTCCTTGAACACGTTTTCCCTAATTACTAACTCCCATGATGGTGACTATGGTGATGACATGAATTCTATGTGACCTTTAATGATATGACCTAATGATGATACCAAATGGATATCTAAGACCATGATTTGTACCTTTAGACGTCTCCAATATGCATGATAATGATATGATGACAAAGACACTCTTTCGGTGACCCGTCACGAGAAATGATGACATGACCATGATTTTTATTTGTGACTTTGAATATGAAGGGAGAAATAATATACCTAGACACACCAACCAATGATCAAATTTTATTTGAGAATTCACTTGGAAATATAAAATTTGACCTAGGACCCTATCAACTGACATTGAAAGAGTACATTTGATCACTGGTACTATTGGACACTAACATTGGCTCCAACTGGGGATGTCAGCTCCTTTAGGAGGTGTCAAGAACACCATATACCATGTTGCCTTGCTCATTGGGAAATGGAGTCACTGCAACTATACTATTCAAGATGACTCAAATTAAAGTGAAAACTATATTGTATCATCAACTACAATTTCAACTAGAAACTGAAATTGAAAAATATGCTCAAAATGTTGAGGTTATTTGCACACCAACCTATTCTAATAGCTAAAAAACCACTCAATCGAGTGAAATCATAGTGTCAGTGTAACCAATCAAGTAAATTCATAATTGATTGATGCTCCCAACCAACTTCTATGTACATGAATAAAACTTTATACATTGGCATCCAAAAACATTTCTGAAAATGATCTCCATCATCAATGAATGTTGCAATAATTACCTTCACTATTGGTTGCAACAAACTTGCCACTGGATCGTGAAAGACATGAAAATTTACCTCTTGCTGATCTGGAGGAAACAAGGCACCTTATTTTCCTGAATCTTCCTTCTTGTCATAATGAAATTCGACAAGAGTGTGCTCTTGATATTCACTGAATTTTGAACATGTAAATGGGAAAATTTCCTCTTGAAATACAAACTCGATACATGAAATAATTGAAGACGAATCTGAATAACACTTCTCATCAACATCATGGTTCTCTAAAATATGAATACATTTCCGATCATCTTCATATGCTATAGGAGAATGAACACTCCCTTTAAAGAGGGATGGGATTGGCTCTCGCAGACCATAAAATGAAAATACCTAGAAGATAAAAGGAAAATAGACAAGGGTCAACCTAATTTTGACAGAATGCTGGCAAGTAAAGACAATGTGACAAATGACTATAGAATAAAAAATATAAAAAAGGAGAAACAAGGTTGTTTCTTGATTCAATATGATGGGAAGTACTCGTAACCCTTACTTTCTTGTAGTTGATTCCTTTATAGGTGCATTTTGTGGTTGAAGTGGCATAACCGTTGTAACTACTTCTTTATTTTCTGGTTCAATAATTTTGATTAATTCTTTTTTCAACCACTCTTTAATAGATTTCCTTAAAGGTGTCATGCTAATTTCATGCCTATTTTTAATTTCAAATAGTTGATTTTATAATTATCTCATATCCATATTTGATTGATGCAACATGTCATCAACTTCATCATTCCTATTGATCTACCAAACTAACCATTTTTGAACTCTCTCTTTAAAAAATTCCACAATTTTGATAAATTCATTTTCCCGAGAAATTTTTAATGCATTAAGTTGTCCGATTAAAAATTATTTTGATAAAATCATAGTGTCCATCAATAAATTGGGGACATTTAGTTCCTTTGTAAGATCCACAAGTTTAAGAAACAAATCACTCTTTTTATTTCTCAAGACATTAGTTTTATTTATCATTTCCTTTAATTCTTTAATTCTTCTTAGCCAACATGCATTGACCTGCTTAATATGATAGGGCGAAGGAAGATTTTTTTCTTTCCTGTGATCTTAAATTAAACTCGATACATTAGCTAAAAGTGTATTCACAACTTCCCCGAAAAATCCTTCATCATTTTATAAGTCCTTATGTAGGTATTTCTTGAAATTTTGTATTCTAGAAGAAAAGCTAGCAATATTTTGGGCAAGCTCCCAAATTTCTTGGATTATGTCAATTATTTTCTATATGGCACCATCAACATATTTTCTTATAGATTGTAACAAACTTGATGATCCTTTATATTTCATACTACTTTCTAGGGCATTCTCTAACACAAATCTAGGTTCAATTGAATTCAAAGGTTTGAGAAACAATGGTCCCGGTACCAAGGCAACTTCTAACTCTTTTATCCTAATTTTCAACTCTAAATTTTATTTTTCCATTTTATCAATGGTTTGTTTCAAAGCTTCTCGAGTTTCTCCATGGAATTTTGTAATTTTTTACAGTGCAACCCCATCAAGGTCAATTGTAGATTTCCATTTTTCTTATGTCCTTTTATTTTTAGTGTTGACTTTCTCCAATCACAATCTCTTAGTCTAACGATTGTATTCCATGTGGTGCAAAGTGATAGAATATTCCTCAAATATTTAAGGGTCCTGGGTAATTATAACATTAGCAATTTCCCTAGTTTTCAATAATCTTTATGTAGACCAACTAGGCTCCTCAATGAGCTTGTCTATGCCCATTGTGTATGGAATCTCTTGGACTTGAAGTATGCTTAACCTTGTTGCTGATGTATTCCTTTTTCTTTTCACAGAAGTGTATGCAATATGTGATATTTCAATATTTTTTCTAGGTGGGACTTTATCTCCACCATCATCTGACCCTCCAACTAATGATTTCCTATAACATCTCTCTCTTGCACACCCTTGATTGGACTTATTCTTTAAGGACACTTGCATGAAAGTGATCTGGTTCACTATATGATTGAGGGATTTGATTATGGAGCATGATTATGTTTTTGGATTTGATGATATGTTATTTTGTGATGTTTATATCAACAGGTGCTATTGACTAGTTTTGTTGAGTGTGCAAGACTATGGAAGT
This sequence comes from Picea engelmannii, assembly GCA_009831015.1. Taxonomy (NCBI): domain Eukaryota; kingdom Viridiplantae; phylum Streptophyta; class Pinopsida; order Pinales; family Pinaceae; genus Picea; species Picea engelmannii. Next base: position 155,670 of record ML807512.1, on the reverse strand, counting down.
TTGAGGATGTCTATGGCATCGATGAATCTGCTTGGACTCTGGATCGAGTCAAGGAGAAGACAATTATGGTTTGAATATTTTTATATTACATATGTGACATATGAATAAATATTATGATTTTGATCATTATCACTGACACGTTTCATTGATGGATGCAGGCTGGTGATAGCTTTCTAACTAGACTCACATTAGGAGTAAAGGGGTCACGCATGACAACCAAATATATTGAGGGAAAGGTGTGGAAGCAATCCTGCCATAAGCTACTACCACTACCATCATGGCTCGAACTGTAGGGTAGCGATTACCTAGTTTGAGAGATCAACGATGTCATGAGGACAAACTGTGATATACGCTCACAATGATTCTAAGGGGAACACAATAAGGTAGGGTCCTTATTCCTTATAGGCCCTTAGTCTACCACAACGTCACCTGACGGAGTATTGACTCCAGGGGCTTGACGTCTACCAAAATCAGTCAAAAGGTGAGTGAAACCCTTGGAGGACGTAGTGTTTCTTGAAGGGCATGTCGTGTAAATAAAATAGGAAAGCGGGTGAGTGGCACCCTTGGAGCATGTAGTACGTCTTGAAGGGCACATCACATTTTTGTTAACACTAGTAAGTTAAAAAAAAGTTAGTGCCTAGAAAACTATGTCTCCTTAGGACTTGGTCAGCCTTAAAATGAATGTTGCATGAGTAAAGATAAATAATTATAATCCCCCCCCCCCCTAAAAATAAAGATAAATTGTTGTCAAGCCTAGTGAATTTAAAAGCTAGGTCTAAGTAGGACTTGTGAACATTTAAAAAAAAAAAAAAAAACTAAATGGACATTGAACAAAGGGGGGATAAGAAAAATTCAAACATAAATAATTAAACTAAAATTTTAATGGAGGATTAAATTATAAAAAAGGTAAATTGTTGTTTATGTAAACTTGCGAATTTTGAACTTAAATAAAAAGGGGAAACTTAAAGAAAGAGGGGAATGTGGAACATAGTAGGGAATCTAGTCTTCAGAACTCTCTAATTGTGAACTCAACTAGGTTTTAAGAAAGGATTTAGTCATTTAAGAAATTTAATGGAATAAAGGGACACTAAGGAGCATTTTTAGGAACCCTTTTAGGTGGGTATGGGAAATAGGCAAATTTAATTAATTAATTAATTGGATTTCTGGTGCAACTAAGGGATCAGGTGACATGTGTACCGGGGAGGTTTTTCCTAATTAAATTTTAATAAAAGGATTTAATGAGGGTTTTGGAAACTAATCACTAAGAAACCTCTATAAAATGAATGGTTGAGGAGAAGAAAAGGGGCCCTTCTGGTATGCTTAAGGTTATGCTGTCGCATTTTATCTTGACTAAGTTTTTCTTGTGGGAATTGGGATACCTATCTTGGACAATGAGTGGTAGCTCAACCTTGTGAGAGGAGTGTTATCGGGCTAATTGTTAAGTGTCGACACAAATCAATCCCCCTAGCTTCACTTCGAAACTAGAACAAAACAAGACAGTACACTACTCTTTCCTTAGATTTCAATTATCAAATGATTAATGGATCTAGAACATACCTTTTAAACATTGAAGGTCCGACTTCCCCAATGCAATACAAGCTCCGTCGCGAGGCTCATGGAAAAATATATGCAAAGAAACACAAGCCAACGAAGATAATAACAACATAGTCTATTTGATATGAAACTATGTACTTGAACAAGAAATCATACAATATGACCAAATAACATTCATATAGGAAAGAAAAGTATATTTGTATTAAAGAATGTTGAAGAAATATACAACCAGATGCCTTGATGTCGTCAGGTTCCTTCCAACAATTCATTGCTTCCCACACACTTCTAATCCATGGATTATGAGACTGTAGATCTGATAGTTGCTCACAATCTATCTTGACAAAGAAAAGCTCAAAGCCACTCTAATCAAGCCAAATTTGCAAGCTATAAAATTCAATCTCAAGCCAATCTTGATTTCTCCATGAGAGCTCCTCTCCTTTTATAAGTTGAAGAGGATAAAGTGAGGAGGTTAGGATGATCCCACTAAATCATGAAAGCGATTAAGATCCAAACCGTTCAGAGGCCACCTCACCATAAAAGCTTCTCCTTCTAGAAGCATCGAGAAGACGCTCATTTTTCCCACGCACAAGAATTTCTGCACCCTATCTATAGAGCAACCTACAAAAAATCTGCAACCTAGCTATAGAGAAAGGTGCGGAAATCAAGCATTTCCGCACCTTGTGTATAGTGCAACCTATGAAAATCTTCCTTAATAGGGTTTTTACAAAGGAAAATACAACTTCTTCTCTCAGGGAAAGTTCTTTTCCCTTCCTTCTTTGGGAATTCAGGCTATTGACCCCTCTGAAGGAAACATATAGGTTTACATCATTAACTGTCATAGGGATGATGAAAATAATGTGGAACAAAGAGCCCCCCAAAGTATGAAGTTAGAACAAAGTGATAGCTGAAATACTTTGTTGAGTGTGTGTAGGGAACAAGGAACATGTCGGTCGGAAACCTGCCAACAAACAAGGAAATGCAGTACAATAATATATCATCACTAGGGTAG
>ML807512.1:89406-153007 GCA_009831015.1 Picea engelmannii | reverse complement strand
ACCCCCATAATACACGCAATCTCTACACCAAGACCAACAAAACAGGGTGAGTAACTCTTCTAGTCCCAATGCGACCTCAGGTTTGACCCTTGTGTGAGAAGGGCTTCCCATGACAAAATGTAGCAAGTGGATTTCACCGCTCCCTAATGCAAGATTCTATGTTTGTTTTCAGCTTTGGAAAGTTATATTTCACACCTATTCCAAAGCCCTACAACTAATCTAATGTAGGTTTGCTACCAGAAATTATAAAAATGTCTAATCAATTTTTATAAGCGTTTTATTTTTAAGGTTGTTGTTACTCAAGAGGAAATGAAGTGGACAAAATGATGTTTTGACCGAATCTAAACAATGCAAAGAAATGAGAATGAAAATATTTCACTTCAATGAAAGCTATATTACGAGAAGGAGAAAAAGTTTATCATTCCCATATGCACAATGCCCCAAATTTTTATTAAAATCATCGACATCAAGATCTTCAAGAACTGAGCAAAAGAGACTGTACACCAATACACGATTCTTTCCCCCCCAGCCATGAGGGGGAAGTTTTTTAGAATTCAAGACCAAAAACGCCAAAAATCATGCAATTTCGCTACTTCAAATGCAAGGATGCCCCAATCTAATACAAAGAAAGAAATCATTTTTTTTTTCAAAGATAGCTAAAAGCAATAGCAAATCTCTATAAAACAAAGAAACCCAAACAATTTTTCTCTTTTCACACAAACTATTCAATAAAAGAAAAATTTCTTTCACCAAACAATTCTAAAGAAAAAATAATGCTTTGTAACTGAAAGACACTCAAAGAAAGAGACCAAATATTTCAAAAGAAAACAAAGAAAAGATGGCTAAAAGAAGCTCAAAAACTGTCAAGTAGACTGTAAACAAATCATAATTAAACCCAAAAATTCACTCCAAAACCAAATCCAAGATCTGGGTAAGGAAAAACCATCAAAAATAAAAAAATTCACAATCGTCATAGGTTGTCAGACTAACACACTGCGGAAATCCCTGATTTCTGTAGGCCAAAGAATCAATACAATGAGGAAATTATAGGTTTCCGCAGGCTAGATATGGGAAGGATGCGGAAATTTCGCAGTGGTCTAAATAGGAAGGGTGCGACGATCCTATATCGTCGCACTGTCCCTCAAAGAAGGGTGCGGAAATCAAATAAAAAATGGAAAAATAAAAAAAAATGAAGGTTTTCCAATGAATTTAAACAGTCAAAGAGTCAAGATGGATCTCCCAATGACTTAGAAAACAAAACCCAATAAATCAAAGCAAGAAAACAAGACAAACCAGGAAAACAATCTGATCCCCAGTATGGTCGCCAATTTTGTTATCGAGTTAATTGTTAAGTGCAGACACAAATCAATCCCCCTAGCTTCACTACAAAACTAGAACAAAACAAGAAAATACACTACCCTTTCCTTAGATTTCAATTATCAAATGAGAAATGGATCTAGAACATACCTATTAAATATCGAACATCTGACTTCGCCAATGCAATCCAAGCTCCGTCGCAAGGCTCATGGAGAAATATTTGCAAAGAAACCCAAGCCAACGAAGACAAGAACAACATAGTCTATTTGATATGAAACTATGTACGTGATCAAGGAATCATACAATATGAACAAATAACATTCATATAATAAAGAAACGTATATTTGTATTCAAGAATGTGGAAGAAAGATACAACCATATGCCTTGATGTTGTCAGGTTCCTTCCCACACACTTCTAATCCACGGATTCTGAGACTTTATATCTGATAGCTTCTCACAATCTATCATGACAAAGAAAAGCTCAAAGACACTCTAATCAATCCAAATTTACAATCTACAAAACTCAAGATCAATAAAATCTCCCTTTCTCCATGAGAGCTCCTCTCCTTTTATAAGTTGAAGAGGATAAGGTGAGGAGGTTAGGATGATCCCACTAAATCATGAAAGCGAGTAAGATCCAAACCATTTGGAGGCCACATCACCATAGAAGCTTCTCCTTCTAGAAGCATCAAGAAGACGCTTGTTTTCCCACTCACGGAAATTTTCGCACCCTAGCTATAGAGAAACCTCCAAAAATCTTCCTTAATAGGGTTTTTACAAAGGAAAATACAACTTCTTCTCTCAGGGAAAGTTATTTTCCCTTCTTTCTTCGGGAATTTAGGCTATTGACCCCTTTGAAGGAAACAGATAGGTTTACATCATTAACTGTCATAGGGATGATGAAAATAATGTGTAACAATGAGCTGGGAGGTAGTAATATCTGGTTGTGAGCGTGGCCCCTTTGTGGCTCGGGGAGCTCAGGGGGAAGAAGAGTAGCCCTAGTGTTGGCTTGGAGGTACTGGAGAGGTCTCGGTGGTTACGAAGCAGGAGATGGATGAAGTTGATGCAGGAGAATATCCTTCAAAGTCAAAGACACAAGTGTGAAGGCAGGGACATGACATCTCAACATTTAATTTAGAAGTAAATCGAGTTGTTGAGATATTTTTGGAAACAACATTTTTAAATATGTCGTGTTTGTAAAGTCGTGTAGGATTGTAAGGAGTTGTAGATGTAGAGTGTTGAATCTTATATGGAAATAACTATTATTTATTGTAATAGGACAAAGTAGGTAAGCACTATGACTTGATAGGATAGGTTGCAGATATGACAAGAGAGCTTGTGGAGCCAGTCCTTAGATAGTTTGTTTTTTTATTGTAAAAGTATTATGAGATAGGAAAATAGAGATCAATAGAGCATAATAGAGTAGAAGAAAGACACAGTGAAGAACTGGAAGATTATGTAATTTGTTTCATGAATGAATAGAATAGATAAAATTGTCCCAAATATTGGACTGTGTTCATTTTATTGTGTGATTAAATGAATGTTACATTATCTGTATGATTTATTTTATTTTCGTTCATGTATGATTGTTCGAGAAGTTGATCATATGAGTTTGTGAGGAAACTAGATAAGTTTCAATTGATTCTCTTCTGAAACACATATGCAAGGTGTGCATATCGAACGCAAGGAGTGCGTCGACTAAGTCACAAATTGAATCAGAAGAGTTTAGAGAGAGAGAAGAGGAAACTTAGACTGGGTGTAAGGAGCGCACAGTGTCAAGGAACGACTAAGCGTCGAAGAACCAGGAACAGAGGAACGCCAGGAGGGTGAGAGGAATTTATTTTCAAGAAATCCTTCGAACTAAGTTATCAAAATCCACGAACGCAAGGAGTGCATGGGAAGTCGAAATCCTTTAAGAATCAATCTCAAAAGGGATAACACTTTTCATAAGTGTTGACGAGATCCAAGAGTCGAACTCATAGGAGGAGAAAAGGTCGATACCTTTGAAGACTGAGAAATCTTCTAATTTGGAAGAAATCATAAGCTTAGGAGGAGGAGCGACAACAGCCATTGGATCACAATGCAAAGGATCAACAACTGTCTGATCAGAGAAAGGTGCATGAGACTTAGATATTTGCACACATAGGAGATAGAACTTACCAAAGTTCTGAAGTCTCATAGTAGTTTGGGACCATCCATCATCAAGGAAGATAGGTGACACAAGATCCACAGCTCCAGAAGTTTGTGGACGAAGAGGAGGTGAAACACCCAAAGTAGGGTATTGACCGTTGATCACCAGGGGATAAGTGTTAGCAGATCAACAACTTCGGGAAATCTATTCGACAGTTGTTCAGTTGATATTTGAGACTCCCAAAACGTGAAGAGCCGAAGGGCCGAAGCGTGAAGAGATGAAGGGATGAAGTGGGAAGATTCGAAGGGCTGAAGCAAATCTGGACTGTTAAATCTAGAAGGATACGTGTTAGCAGGTCATGATATCTAGAGGAAGTAAAAGCTGAAATGTTGAAACACACAAAGCCTGAATAGCCGAAGATCCGCAAGCCGTTGATTTGCAAGGGGAAATTGTCAACAGATCACGAGCTCCGGGTAAATTGTAGTGGGATTCCAATTGAGAACTGAGGCTGTCAAACCCCAAAGACCTGAAGTAAATTTGGACCGCCAGATATAGAGGAGACATGGCATAGATCTATGGACTTCGGCTAAAGTCCTGAAGTAACTCATAGTCATCAGATCAGGGGAGACGTGGCATAAATCTTTGAACTCTGGGTAAAGTCTTGAAGTAAGTATCAACAGTCTGATTCAGTAGGACACGTGGCATAATCCCATGTACTTCGAGGGGAAGTGGAGATTGAGATTTGATATCTCAAAAGTCTAGAGACCTGAAGGAGATATCGACCGTTGATCGAGAGAGGGGCCACAAAACGTTAATCTAGTTTAAAGGTCAAACACCTGAAGTAGAAGTAGGGTCATTGATTGAGGAGGACAGGTGTCGGTGGATCATCAAATCTGGAAGATTGATGAACGAAGGAAAGCAGGGCCTGAGACTTGAAAATTATGAAGTCTAAAATCACGAAGGATATCACATCTGTTGATTTAAGAGGGACAAATTTGATCTGTAGATTTGGAAAGTGCAGATCTGAACCGCCAATTTAGAAGTATTGTCAAGATCGGGAGATCAACAGTCCCATAGCATTGTGGTGATACGAGTTGCATGAACTTTAAAATGTTGAGAGCGAGCCGCAATACAGACCGTGGTTTTGGAAAGAGGACACATGGAGGCTCAAGGAGAATTGTGGGATGAAAAGTAGTTTGATATCAAACCTCCTTTGGTCGCACCCGCAATCGCGTGGTCACGTGAGGTCAACACAAAAGGTCATATCAAGAGGGGGCTTATCAGAAAATGATCTAATGCCCAATACTCTAATATTTCGCAGAAGAGCGAGAGGGAAGGTTGCGGGTACCATAAGACCTGCACGAGAGAGACGAAAGGGCGTGTTTTTAGATACAGAAGGAGACCACTAAGGTGTCAGAGGTTCATTTGACTCAAGAATCGGAGATCCTTGACTGAGAGGTCGTGTATCCCTATGGGGGAGAAGAGGGGATGTACTAGGTGGTATTAGAGATGATATTGATTTTTTTTGTAGATAGCAGAAAGGAGGTAAATCAGTATCAATTGTGGTATCAATAAAATTTGATTTATGTTTGTAAGCATCAAAAGGTGACGCAATGGAATCATGCCACCCAGGAGGTGTAGAGAAAATCCAGAAATGGAAGAATAAATGAGGTGACTCCGAGTGAGACTGGATGCCATGGAAACATCACAGAGAAGATCACTAGACATTGGAGATATCAGTGAATATGAGAGCGAAGAGATATAGTTCGAAGAAAATGTAGCAGAAGATGTTGCACAAGATCGCTTATTGAAAGATGTTTCAAGAATAGGAGCCATAGAAAGAATAGAGGTACCAATGTATGAAGGAAATTTGGAAGTTGAAGAATTTTTAGATTGGGTATGTGATATGTACAAATACTTTGATTACGAAGATATCGAAGAAGACAATATGGTGAATCATGCAGTGACAAGACTAAAATTTCATGCAACACTATGGTGGGATGAACTGCAAGTCGAATGCAGGAGAAAAGGTAAGAAGAAAATTAAGAACTGGGATAGGATGGTAGCCAAGTTGAAGGAAAAATTTATCCCAAAGGATTACCAAATCAATCTATTCAGGATATTGCAGAACCTGAGATAGAAAATCCTATCAGTGAAGGAGTACACTGAGGAATTTTACAGACTGAACATCAGGGATGGACAGAAAGAGAATGAAGATGAGACAAAAACCATATATATCAATGGGATGAGATATGAAATACAAGAGGAGATCAACATGATGTCTATTAGTAAATTTGATGATTCTTATCAAGCAACCTTGAAAGATGAAGAGAAATTGGCCAGGAAACAAAGCCAACAAAACAGAGGAGGAAATTCAAACAAAGGTAAGGGAACCATCAGAGAAAAGTTCCAAGAACCAAAGCATGAAGCTGGAAAACAACATGGTCACCCAGAGAAAGGTGGAAGTTCTAAAGAAGGAAAACAAGGAGGAAGAAGCTCGTTTTCTAGAGGAAGACGAAGAGACAGAGGAGGAGAAGTTAGGTTTTTTACCTGTGGAAAACCAGGGCACAAGTCTTGGGAATATCCCAAGAGAAAGAAAGAAGGAGGAGGCAAAACACACATTGTTGAATCACAAAAGCATGTGGAAGTAGAATAAGCAGAAGGAGGAAAGAACCTCATGATGAGGAAAATTATTCTTAAACAAGAGAAGGAGGCAGAAGAACTAGTTCAACGAACAAGTCTGTTTAGGACTGCTTGCAAGACAAAAGACAGAGTTTGCAAGGTGATCATAGACAGTGGGAGCACTGACAATCTAGTATCCACAAAGATGGTGGAGAAGCTAGAGTTGAAGACAACTACACATCCAAACCCATACAAGGTATCATGGTTGCAGAAAGGACATCAAGTAATGGTAAGTCAACAATGCCAATTTGAACTTAAAATAGGTGGTTATAGGGATGAAATATTGTGTGATGTAATTGTTGGCCCTCGACCAATTTTTGAGGAATACTTGGTCATAGTTGACCGTTTGGTACTTCGACTACCTGTCGAAGACGGAACACATGGATAAGCGGAGATCACGGGATCTCACCACTTTTTGTGGAACCTTTTTGGGTTTTTTGGGAATATTGTAATGGTAAAGGGATGTCGACCCTTGTTTAGGCCTTTTTCTATGTATAAATAGAGGTCTAGGCCATGTAAGAAAGGAGGCCCTGTCTAGTCGATGGCTTAGTGCATAAGTTGGATTCATGTGATCAGAAGTTTGTGTGACTGTAAGAGCTCTGTGCATGCTGTAATAAGTGTTGAGTGCATAGAGTGTGAGAAGGCTTAGTTCTTGGATCTACCCGGGGAAAGAGGATCTAGCGAGCTATGCAAATATTTTGTCCTATGCGAGGTAGGATCTTGAAGGCTTAGTGCTAGTAGCGGGATCTGTGTGATCAAGTATCATAAGGCTTTGTGCATTTTATGTAAGACTTGCGGAGCTGAGTGCAAGTATTTGTGAGAGACTGTAGAAGGCTTTGTGCTAAGTGCAAGCAAGAGGGATCTAGCGAGCTGTGCAAATATTTTGTCCCATGCGAAGTAAGGGTCATTGATTCTATGTGTTTTAATTGCTTGACCAAGATAATATAAAGAAGACTTTGTGGATGTAGCCCCAGGGTGGGGGTGAACCACAATAACTCTGTGTATTGTGCTGATGTGTTTGTCTCTCTCTTGCTAAGTGCTCTTATATGTTTAGATAGATCTATTGATGCTTTGTTCTTATGAGATATGAATGCATGATATATATATGATACATAAGATGCTAACTGCTTAATCTATTGAGTATAACTTGTTTATCATTGCTAAGTGCTAGATCTGATTAATTATTGCGATGCTCTGTGCTTTTTGCGAAGTGTATTAATGAATGTATGTTAGGAAATAACTGACGCTAAGTGCACTGTAAGCAATATAATCACAAATCTTTGACCCAGCTAAGGTTACAGACACCTAATTTCGGCAACCACCCTACCTATACCTTGGGTGAGACTTCATCTACTTTGCAAGTGTCGCCGAAAGGGATGGTAGTTAGGGCTTTGTTGGTGCGCTCTTGAGAGTTGAACCCTGGGTCTTCCCTTGTGCCAACAAATGGTTTCATTGTCGGGTCCTGGAACTGTGATTGCTGGGAACTGAAGAAGAAGAAGATTTGTACGAAATAAGATCTGTGCGTAGATCTGTTGCCCTAGTGCACAACATTCTGTTTGACCTGTGAAGCTTTGTTCCAAGAAAGAAAGGTTAGATCTGAAGAACAGAGGCCATATCTAAAGAAAAAGAAGTTATATCTGTGAAGAAAGAGGTTAGATCTTCAAGAAAAAGGTAAGAATAGTTAAAAGTCTTAGATCTAGAATCTTTGTGCTCTGTAGAAGTAAGATAAGTGAATTTGTTTTTTTCTAAAGCATGGATCTAGGTATGTTTGAAAGATTATATCCTAGCTTCAAAACTAGGGCATTAATAGATGAAAGAAAGTTTTATATGAATAGATCTGATAAGTATAGTGATAGATATGTTATACCTATGCATAGAAATAATTTTGGGACTAACCAATGGATGCATGATCCTAGAAAGAATTTTTTTCAGGCTAATCGTTAAGATCCTTGCACACAGTACATGAAAAGTTGGGGATCATTGAAGTGAAAGAGAGGATTAACTCTTTGTTACAATTGCAGAAGGCTCGGAAATCTTGGTAAGGAATGCCCTGGGTGAAGACCTAGTTGTCTTTGTTGTAAGGCTATGGACCATGAAGTACTAGATTTCCCTAGAATGATTGCTAGACTTGAAAAGCTTAATATAGAGCAAGCAGGAGATCCAGAGACTCAGATTATAGAGGAACCCCAGAAAAAAATCAGAGAAAGTATTGATGAAAATGCAAGAAACCCTTAATGATCACAAAGACCTCAGCTTATTAGAAATCTTCAAGAAGAAAGAACATATCGAAGTGAGAATAGGAGACTTCAACATTAACTGTGTTTTGGATGAAGAAACATAGGTGAACATTATGACAGAAGGAACATGGAAATCTATAGGAATACCTGATATGACCCCTTCATTAGGAGGAATAGGGTTATTAAGAGGAAAGTTGGTAAACCTATGTGGAAAACTCACTCAGATATCTATGAATTCTCATGGAGCTTCGACAGAAGAAGATTTTTAGATTGTTAAGTTCATGGAGGACAACGCCCTGTTTACTATGTTACATGGTAAACCTTGGATTGAGAAAGATAAAGCCAAAAAACAAGAAGTAGAAAAGGACCTAGAACAACAGAGACAAGAGTTAAGAGACTTCATGGCTAAAAGGATCGCATAGTTGATTGAAGAACGGGAGAATAGATCAAGGGTTCTTGACCCCAGGAACTTGGATGATGAAGTTGACAGAATGCTAGAAGAACCCCAGAGCACCGAAAAATATGTTGGACAAGTAATACCCATGGATCTAAAGAAAGAATATTAGCACTGTGAAGTTCCCATGCCAAGAGAAGACAAGAATCAGAATGAAAAAAAGGATGACTGAGACAAAGCTCACTGGGAAGAAGGCTAGAAATCTCATCAAGAAAAAAGCGAATTTGGAGAAATTACAGAATGTTCTAGAAGAAACCCTGCAGAAGGAAAACATGTCGAATTTGAGATTCGTCGGGATATCAGAACAACGACTTATGGCACTTCGCCATGTCGAAGTAATATAGCCGTTAGACGATGATATACCCATTCCGCTGATGGCGTGAACAACACGAAAGAAAGTTATGACCTATTACCTAACCGTTAGACTACGCCATAACAGACAGATCAAGAGTTAATGGACCCTCCTATTTGTTGCAAATAGTCCATTACAACTTTACTTACTTATTCTGTCACGCCATGCCTAGAAGACTCTTTTGCCAATTGAGAAATTGAGCTCGAATACCCAAATTATGGAATAGTCACTACCTCGCCTTTCTCTCTACTCGATTATGGTACCTTCATCGCATTGACAACCTGAGAAAGTGATCCTGAGATTACATGTCTGACAAGCTTAGCGCAGAATCAATGAGAGATGTACTCTCTAGCTTAAGAACCGAAAGATTTATGTTGGAAAGAGGAATGTCCACTAGAATCCAAGCCTCATCGTCAAGAAGAGTAGCAACTTCTCCATCCACTGCTCGAGATGGACCATCCCGACAGACCGCCGAGAAACGTACTAAGCATAGAGATGACATCCCGAACACCAAACTGATCCTGAACATCTTTCCCTCTTACATACCTCCTCTGAAAGGTGAAATCAACTGTGACAGTGTGCCCCAAGATTATGACTATCCTATGATCACTGCGTACCTATCGAAGGGAGTGCACACAGTTCGCACTGAGCAGACCAAGCTCGCAACATTGAAGTTTTGCAACTTTAACCTTGGTGACCGGAAAGCCTACAGTATGCTTGCCCTGTACAAGTATCTGATGATGACAAAGGGGAAGAATTCCAAGATCGTCCCTCAACAATGGATGATGAACCTTCAGTCCACCTTACTTAATGTAATGAATATTCCACACTTTGGTAGGCACCAGGAGGTGAACACTTGCGTAAAATTTCTACCGGTGAGCTACCATGGATAATATCTATGGTTGAACTGACATATAATGATTGATCTGGCACTGATCAATCATATCAATGGGCTGAACATGTAGGGCCCTGACCCACAAGACTATTACCCTGGAAAGACCAGGGATCCCGCGCTTTCACAGAAGATTAAAGAATCCTATGGAAATGTTTAAAAAGGTGAATGAGGTTACAAGGTAACCTCTATTGATAGTGGCGCAGTGTGCCTCGCCTGTCAGATGATAGAAGGAAAGTTAGTTCGTAAGAACAGACTGACGCAAGTATCTGGGTTTGTAGTTGATCTCGTAGGAAAATGCATAGAAGGAATTCAAATGAACTGGTCGAAGTACTTAGCGGATCAACTCGAATTGGATTGCAGAGAAGCGCAAGACCAAGGATATGAGTTCCACTTCAGTTGGATTCTCATTTGGATCGCCTTCATAGCATGGGAGATGTTGGAGGATGTCGTTTTTCCTGAAACCCTACCATTTGAACCATTGGCTGCGAAGTTCAGTACATTATGGTATAGGACAAATATGAACAGGAAATGGCAGTGGAATACCCTCTTTCATAGATACTACATCCAGTTGAATATCATGATACAAGCCACACCTCGCATTAATCCTAACACACTCCATAGATTCAGACCCTTAATGAAGTTCAACGCAGACTGCCACTTCATATACCTAACTCCATGCGCTGATGAGCACCAAGAACAGTTGCAGTCCTATTATAAACTAACAGAAGAATACCTTGAAGAGATCACCAAGGAATGGTTGGCGAACCTCCTCATTGTAGCAATTTGAGCGAATATTTTAGATATCAACAGCCCAGAAGTTATGCAGGACACACCTAATCCCAGTAAGACGCAAAAGACGCAGAAGACAAAGGAGATGAAGAAAACTGAACAGGTTCAAGATGTGGACAGCCACTTTGTAAGGACAACTTCCGTCACACCAAATGAAGAAGATAACGACGAAGACCTAGAAGAAGTTGAATAGCAACCAGAAGACGAAGTCAAAGTTCTAAAGAAAATAAAAGGGTCACCTTCAAAGTCTTCCATTAAGAAGAAAGCCAAAGCGACCATGACCAAGATGAAGACCACTCTCAATCCAAATGACTTTAGCTTTCTCCTTGTGACCTTTAATGAAGCTATAGAAGAGATCACAGAAAAGAAGGAGGCCAAGAAAGACATGATGTACAACAGAATTGAAATCGAGCTCTGAGGAGTGCAGCAATCACTTCAGTCAATCCGCGCAGCACCTACGACTCCTCTTCTAGAAGGAACAATAGAAGAGGGAGATGAATTAGTTCAACTCTGTAAGATCATCGACATAGTTGAAGTTTGTCTTCAGAACACATAAGAAGCAACAACGTAGGTTACACAGGCCCTACAGAAAGCACAAGAGGAATTCATAGAGAAGCGTCGAGCTGCACAGCAAGAGAAGATAGAGAAAAAATCCAGAAAGAAAAGGAGCAGCTTCTCGCGAAGTGTTGGTTGTAGAGCTTGATTATCTTCCTGATTTATAGGTCTTTTACTTTCAGCCATGTTTATACCCCATGAAGTATTTACACCCCAGAAGTATGTACACTCTTCCACGCGGGGGAGTGCAGAGGGGGGGTACCCCATCTGTGGGGTACAGGGGGGCTATCCCCCCAGTTGGGGGGTCTGGGGGCAAGCGGGCCCCCAGTGAGGGTTGGGGGATGAAGCCCCCGAAGAAAAAATTTCCTTGTAAAAGTATATTGTAATTTCATTGTAAATATGGACCGTTCATTATAAGGTCGCAGATCTAACAGTAGAGATTATGTTAGGGTTTTTTTCCCTAGAAGGCAACCCTCTTTTATGAGGGAAATGTATCGCGTCTATGGATGGTGGTGAATATTGTATTCTAACAGAAGAGATTGTGAGAGAAAGAAGAGGAAGTTACAACATGTTTTGTTGTAGGTTGTATCCCTTCATTTGCTAGATAATAATAAAGGAATGACCTGGCAATTTCTCTGGTGGACGTAGCCCCCACTAGGTGAACCACGTAAATCTGTGTCTCTCTTGTATTGTGTGTCTTCTGTGTTTTTTTTCTGCATTTGTTTTATTTTATTGCTCCGCAGTCCTATTTTTCTAACACAAAGCAGATCAGGATCAAAGAAGCAGTCGACAGAGCATTTCACTCTATGACTGGCTTAGAACAGAAGGCAAAAGAACCCATAGAACGCTAAGTAATGAAGCTTGTTGAAGTCATTCAGAAACTGCAACAAAGAGTAGTAGAACTAGAGCTCCAAGCTATATCAAGTACTCCACAAAAAGAACGTGACCAATGAGAAGTGAATGCCCGAAGTACAGTAGAAAGGATTAAGGCACTCACTAAAGAATGTAAGCAATTAAGTAGTAGAAGTGCACAAATACATGAGAACCTATCCAAGAACCCTGAATTGCATAAATTGGAGTCATAGCTCCAGGAGGAGAAGTACCAAGATGAGAAGTTACAGGTACAGCTAAAGGCCCTACCGACCATAGAGAAAATGAAGAGGTCCCACGAACAACACGTTGTGCAACAACAGATTCAAATGATCCAGAGCAAGGTCATGGAAGTGACGCAACAACTTCAACCTTTGCAGGATAGGGGATGTCAACCATTATTAGAGATTGAGAGCCAAGGGATAGACCTGGAACAGGTCGTGAACAGAACAAAGCAATGCTTAGAAGGACTATTTAGTAATTCACTCATTCAGGAGTTTGTCGAGAAAGAAGCAATAGCAAAGCAACAGGTCGAAGCCACTTGAGCAAATCTCAAGGCCTTTGAGGCAGAGTTACCCAGAGAAGAGTGACTTGGGATGAGTCACAGGTGAGTGTTGGGGGTCTGTTGGCCCTCGACCAAGTTTTGAGGAATACTTGGTCATAGTTGACCGTTTGGTACTTCAACTGTCTGTCGAAGACAGAGTGCATGGCGAAGCGGAGATCACAGGATCTCGCCACTTTTTGTGGAACATTTTTGCGTTTTTTGGGAATCTTGTAATGGGAAAGGGATTTCGGCCCTTGTTTAGGCCTTTTTCTATGTATAAATAGAGGTCTAGGCCATGTAATAAACGAGGCCCTATCTAGTCAATGGATTAGTGAATAATTTGGATTTATGTGATCAGAATTCTGTATGACTGTAAGAGTTCTGTGCATGTTGTAATAAGTGTTGAGTGCACAGAGTGTGAGAAGGCTTAGTTCTTGGATCTACCCGGGGAAAGAGAATCTAGAAAGATGCGTAGATCTCTTATCCTATGCAGGGTAGGATCTTGAAGGCTTAGTTCTAGTCACGGGATCTGTGTGATCAAGTATCGTAAGGATCTGTTCATTTTGTGTAAGACTTGCAGAGCTGAGTGCAAGTCTCTGTGAGAGACTGTAGAAGGCTTTGTGCTGAGTGCAAGCAAGAGGGATCTAGCGAGCTGCGTAGATCTTTTGTCCCATGCAAAGTAAGGGTCATTGAAGCTCCATGTTGTAACTGCTTGACCAAGATAATATAAAGAAGACTTCTTGGACGTAGTCCGAGGGTGGGGGTGAACCACAATAACTCTGTGTATTGTGCTGATGTGTTTGTCTCTCTCTTGCTAAGTGCTCTAATATGTTTATATAGATCTATTGACGCTTTGTTCTTATGAGATATGAATGCATGTTAGATATGATACATAAGATGCTAAGTTATTAATCTATTGAGTATAACATGTTTATCATTGCTAAGTGCTAGATCTGAGTAATTACTGTGGTGCTCTGTGCTTTCTGCGAAGTGTATTAATGAATGTATGTTAGGAAATAACTGACGCTAAGTGCATTGTAAGCAAGATAATCATAGATCTGTGTCCCAACTAAGGTTGCAGACACCTGATTCCTGCAACCACCCCTATCTCTATCTCAGGTGAGACTTCATCTGCTTCGCAGGTGTTGCTGAAAGGGCCGATAGTTAGGGCTTTGTTGGTGCGCTCTTGAGCGTTGAACCCCGGGTCTGCCCCTGTGCCAACAATAATTCCTATGGATGTCTGTGATATTTTATTGGGGAGACCATGGCAGTTTGACAGAAAATTTATTCGTGATGGGAGGAAGAATACTTATACCCTAGAAAAGAATGGTAGGACACATATGTTGTTACGGATAAAAGACAAAGAGAAAATGAGGGAAGCTAGTTCAAGTATACTTCTCATGAGTGGGAAGGAAATCTTGAACAAAGTCAAGAAGGAGAAATAAATATAGGTTGTTGTAGTGAGGAAGCCTAGATTTATCCTTACAAATACTTTTGTGGAAGATTTTCCTAAAGAAATCCACGAACTGTTAGAAAACTTTGTTGACATAGTAGTGGATGAGTTACCTCACTGATTGCCACCCATTGGGAGTATAAGCCATCATATTGACCTTATTCCAGGAGCTAGTTTGCCAAACAAATAATATTATAGGTTGACACATAGGGAGAATGAGGAAGTCAAAAATCAATTCCAGGAGCTATTAGATAAAGGTTTAGTTAGGGAAACTCTAATCCCATGTGCAGTACCAACTGTGTTGAGTCCAAAGAAAGATGGAGGATGGAGAATATGTATAGATTTCAGAGCCATCAACAAGATAACTATTCGGTATAGTTTTCCTTTACCAAGGATGGATGATTTGATGAATTGTTTGAGTGGAGAAAGCTATTTTTCCAAGATAGACATGAAGAGTGGATATCATCAAATAAGGATGAGAGAGGGAGATTAATGGAAAACAACATTCAAGACAAATAAAGGATTGTTTGAATGGATGGTCATGCCATTTGGGTTGAAAAATGCACCAAGAACATTTATGAGATTGATGAATGAAGTATTGAAATACTTCATAGGAAAATTTGTCATAGTATATCTGGATGACATACTAATCTTCAGTAAGACAGAGGGAGAACACTTAAGACACTTGACATCAGTGATGGAAAAGTTGCAGCAAGAGAAATTGTTGATAAATCTAAAGAAAAGCTATTTTATGAAGATGGAACTCATATACTTGGGTATTGTGATCTCTTCAAATGAATTGAAGATGGATCCCAAAAAGGTGAGAGAAATCAGGGAATGGCCATCGCCAAGCAACAAATTTGAGGTAAGAAGTTTTCATGGGTTAGCGATTTTTTATAGAAAGTTTATCAAAAATTTCAGTGGTATATGTGTGCCCATGCTGGACACTATGAAGAAGAAACACAAGTCCTTCAGTTGGAAAGAGGAAGATGAAAATGTTTTCAAAGTGTTGAAGGAGAATATCATAGAACAACCAATTCTGGTCTTACCAGATTTTGGAAAAACATTTCAGGTGAGATGTGATGCAAGTGGATTAGCTATTGGAGCAGTCTTGAGTCAGGATAATAGGTCAGTTTCTTATTTTAGTGATAAGATGAATGACACCAAGAAGAAGTATTCCACATATGACAAAGAATTTTATGCAGTGATTCAAGCTTTGAAAAAGTGGAGGCACTATCTAATTCCTAAAGAATTTGTCTTGTACAGTGATAACCAAGCTTTGCATTTTATTACTAGGCAAGAAAAGTTGAATCAGAGACATGCTAAATGGGTAGAATTTATGAAAAAGTTTACCTTTTTTATTAATCATATTGTTGGAACTAATAACAAAGTTGCAGATGCTTTGAGCAGGAGGAGCTTAATTGTACAGGAATTCCAAGTGGATACCTTAGGGTTTGAACACCTCAAGAATATGTATAGAGAATATGCAAATTTTAAGGAAGCTTATGAGGCATGCAAGAATCCTTTGTTGGGAGATAGAATCCCATGGACCGAATATTTGATCCAGTATGGATTATTGTTCAAAGGAAGACAACTATGCATACCGAAATGTTCAATGAGAGATAACCTACTGAAAGAGAAACACAATGGAGGTTTGGCTGGAAATTTTGGTCATGATAAGACATTTGCACAGCTGAGTAATCTGTATTATTAGTTGAGCATGAAGGAAGAGGTGAAAAAGTTTTTGAACAAATGCATAATTTGTCAGTATGCAAAAGGAAGACAACAAAACACTAGTTTGTATCAGACATTACCAATTCAAGAGAGGTCATGGGATGCAATCAATATGGATTTTGTATTGGGTTTGCCTAGAACTCAAAAAGGGAGCGATTCCATATTTTTTGTGGTGGATAGATTTTAAAAAATGGCACATTTCATACCATGCCAGAAAACAAACGAAGCTACACACATAGCCAATTTGTTTTTAAGAGAAGTGGTGAGACTACATGGATTACCAAGGAGCATAGTCTCATACAAGGATACTAAATTTGTAGAACACTTTTGTGTTAGGATATTTAGACACTTAGGAGTTAGTTAACATCTACTTGGTATAATGTGTCGTTAGGTAAAAGCGTGTTTCTTAGTGTGTTTCTTTAGTATGCATTATTATGCATTTTTAGTTAGGAAATCTGACGGTCACGATATGTTCCCGACATAGAGTGATCTGACGGTTCATATTCTCCTTTATATTAACGACCATTGATCCATGTCTTCACACCTGATTAGTCCATGATATCTATTTAAAGAGAATGGAGGGCCATTTTCCGATGATCGATTGTGATAAACTCTCTTGTAAAATATCTCTATAATCTTTTTGTTTTGCATTAATAAACTGCTCCAAGTGGCCACATTGGCTAGGGTTGTGGATGTTTCCCCGTAGGGGTTTTACCACATGAAAACATCGATGTGTTGATATTTTATATGGTTATGTGAGAGGTTACTAAAGGTGTTCATCCTTTGTTGGAATACATGTGTTTACGAACATGGTATCAGATCCTGTTTGAAGACCCACTCCTGTTGTAGATAGAGATCGTAAAGTTGAGTTGCATCATCTCCATTTTTTGTCATTTCCGTACATTTATGGGCTGAGAGGACTGTTAAATTGTGCCCAGACCACGTGTTTCATTTAGGAACACTTTTCGTTTCACTCTAAAATGTTTTTGTTTTCCCAAGATAGAACCATTATAGTCAGATCCGGAGGTATAAAGCTTGAATACACATTTTTTTAATTTTTGCAGAGTAGTATTTTGGTTTTATTTCGGTTTTGTATTATTTATTTATGGGTTGCTACTCTTTTAGATCTGTGTATTCTCTTTTCCCCGTGGCCTGTGTGATCTCAAAAAATCATAAACAGATAGGAAAAGGTGCATCTTCCGGGTAAGCTAACCAAGATCTAACCCTTCTTGTCATCAAGAAGAGAAATTTTTTTCTTGTGTGAAAAGAGTTTTTTTTTATCACGCTCTCCAAGGTCATCTTCAACAATAAAAATCCTCCTTTTGAACATTACAATATGTTTTTCTAGATCATTTGGTTAAAAATTGCCTTATTAAGTAAGAGGTCTTGAGTTCAAGTCTCTCTTTTGTTACTTTTTTTTGAAAAAGTTCATGCTAAAATTGTAAAGTGTATTTCACTTCAAGTATAAAAGTGAATCACTATAAGTAGCTTTAATATTTTATTTTCGAGTTATTTGTCTTGCATGCAACTTTTCTGTTATAAAGTAACTTCATTGTAAAAGTGATCCCCACTTATCTTTATAAAAGTGGGTCACTTCATAAAGCAGCTTACACTATCACGTGGTCATTTGGTTACCGTTTATGCCTTTTTTTTAAAGGGCATAACTCTCACACCCAAAGTTTGTTTTCAGTGCCGTTTTTAAAAAAACGCATAACTTTTCGAGCTCTTTCCATCCAGATCATCAGTTTTAGTGTTTAAATCCATATTGTCTTCATATTTAATATGGATTCTACAAGTAATGTTTTGCTTACCGACACCAACTATTTCCAATGGAAATATCATATGGAATATTTATTAAGAAGTAAACGCTTGTACCGGATTACCTTGGGAAAGGAAAAAGAATCCACTGATGATGATAAGAAATCCAAATGAGCTAATAGGAGTGGCGAAGCATGTGGACTAATCAGAATGTCTATCTCTCCTGATTTAAGGTACCACCTTCAAGAAATTGATGACCCCGAAGAAGCTTGGGAAAAGATTGAATCTGTGTTTGGTAAAATCAATATTATTCGAGCACAACGGTTAGAAAATCAAGTACTGACCTTGAGTCCAAGTGATTTTTATTTCCTTGGAGACTATCTATCTAGGTTTAAAACACTCAAAATTTTATGTGAAGAATGTAAGATAAAAATGGAGGAAGAGCATTACATCTATCTTATTCTTTCTAAGCTAGGTAGTGCTTATTTTGTGTTTGTATCTACCTTTTATTCCATGAGAGAGGCTCTAGGGAAATCTTATGAAAAACCCACTCTTGAGTCACTTTTTGCTGCTTTGATTAGAGAGGAAGATAAGCTTGTACAACTTGGAGTGATCAACACTATAGGTGCCTCCAACAAAGCCTTAGTTTCCTAGCAGAAAGATAAACCCAAGTATCCCAAGAAGAAACATCCTCGCTACAACGACAAGCAACATAAGGGTCCCAAACCCGCTTAGACATCTTCAGCTCCTAATGCTGACAAAGGAGAAAAATATAAAAGTAAGAATACTAATAGACAATGCAACATTTGTGATAAAGATGGTCATGATGAGTCCAAATGTTTCAAGAAGATGGCAACTTTAGAAGCAGCAATGAAGAAGCACAACATCAATATTGATTCTACTTCTTCTTCTTCTTCTCTCGGAGATGCACTTTTTGCTTCTGGTTTCTCCTTCAATACAACTTCTACTTCTACTTCTATTTCTGATGAGTAGCTTATTGATTCTGGAGCATATTATCATATGGCTAAGGATAGAGCCATATTTTCTACTCTAAATGAATGTAACACCAAGAAAATATTTGTTGGTGATGATAGATATTTTTGTGTTGAAGGATCTGGAATAGTTCAAGTAGAAAATGGGCATTTCAATGATGTATTATGTGTCCCAAGTACTTCTTGTAACCTTATATCAGTATATCAAATCACTCATTCAGGTGAAGGTAAAACCGTAGAGTTTTCACCTCACCAAGTTGTAATCAAGGATCTAAAATATCCTAAGCATGTTCTTGCAACTGGAATTGTTGATGATATTACCAGGTTGTACAAATTTGACAACTTTGGGTCATCATCTTTTTCATCAGTTTTTGTTTCTCATAGCGATGACTTGAGAAAACTATGGCATGAGCGGTTTGGTCATCTAAACTAGCGCTCATTGCAACAACTATGTAATCAAAAGATGGTGATTGGTGTTCCTCTTGTTTCATGCAAAGATGGTGTTTTTGTCAGTTCTGTTCTCAGCAAACATCATCGGGATAGTTTTGACAAACCTGCCTCTTGGAATGCCTCGGGTCCTTTACAACTTGTTCACAGTGATTTGTGTGGGCCACTCTCTTCTCCTTCTTTTTATGGGTGCAAGTATTTCTTAACTTTCATTGATGACTTTTCTAGATGTACTTGGGTTTACTTCTTAAAACTTAAGAGTGAAGTTTTTGAGAAGTGTTTGGCCTACAAGGCCCTTGTAGAAAAGCAATCTGGACATCAAATTCAAAGGTTAAGAATAGATAATGGAGGCAAATATGTGAACAATAATTTTACAAGTTACTGCACTACACAGGGAATCCAAATGCAACACACTTTTCCATATACACCACAACAAAATGGTGTTGCTGAGAGAAAGAACCGCACATTAAAAGAAATGGCTAATTGTATGATCCAATCTAAGGGATTAAGTCTAAAGTATTGGGCAGAAGCCATCAACTGTGAAAATTACATAGTAAATCACACTCCCACGAAGGTTCTTCAAAATATAACAGTGGAAGAATCTTAGACTAAAATTAAACCAGATGTAAGTCACTTTTGTGTATTTGGCAGTATAGCATGGGCTCACGTTCCTGGTGAGAAAATGAAATCATTACAGCCTAAAAGTGAGAAGTGTATATTTGTTGGTTATTCTGAATATGTCAAAGTTTACATACTTCTTCAATCACATTGTAATGAAATTATTATTATAAGAGATGGTAAATTTGATGAAAATCTCTTGGCCTGTGAGCCAAATTCGGTGGTTGTGCCTTATTCGGCCTGCAAGCCATCTTTGGTGTTTGTGCCTTGTTTTGATTTGGTTTATTCTTCAGATGATGATAGTGAGGATGAAAATTGACCTTTGCTTGCTCACCCTCCTCCAAATGAGTCCTTTGAACTTGAACTAGCACCAGCTCCAAATCTTCCCAGATGGGTCTATTCAACACGATAAACAATCGGTGATCTTGTCGGTGATCCTTCAGATCAACGTTGGACATGTTCACAGTTCCAGCGAGCCTCTTCTCTTTTGGCTCAATTTTCAGAAACTCATGATCCAGAGACATTTGCAGAAGCTTCAGGTCATCCAGATTGGGATACATCAATGAATGAAGAGTATCATTCTTTAATGACAAATGATACTTGGGATCTTGCACCTCTTCCAAAAGGAAGAAAACTTTTTAGATGCAAATGGGTCTACAGAAATTAGTATGAATCATATGGAAGTGTTGAAAGACACGAGGCTCGATAAGTTGCCAAAGGATTTTCCCAAGTTGAAGGAATTGACTATAATGAAACCTTTTCCCCTGTAGCCAAAATGAATTCCATCCACCTTGTTCTTGCCCTTGCTGCCTCACATAAATGGGAGGTCCATTAGATGGATGTTAAATCTGCCTTGCCTTCTTGCACATAGATTTGCAAGAAGAAATATACATGGAACAACCTCCTGGATATGTCTAGAATGAATCTAGCCTTGTTTGTCGCCTCAATAAATCTCTTTATCATCTCAAGCAAGATCCTTGAGCTTGGTATGCCAAAATAGACAACTTTCTTACTACCACTGGATTCTCTATATGCCATTCTTATCCTAATGTCTATACCAAGAAAGTAGGAAGCCATCTCATAATCCTTTTCCTTTATGTTGATGACCTTATCCTTACAAGTAGTGACTCAAAACTTTTAAACCATGTGAAAACCAGCCTTAAGAAGAAATTTGAGATGGCATACTTAGGATTTTTGCACTATTTCCTTGGACTCCAAGTTTTGTAAATCAATGAAGGAATTTTTCTTTCCGAGTATAAGTATGCATGTGACCTTCTTCGTCGCTTTCACATGGATGATTGTAAACTAGCCCCTTCTCCCTTCCAGTATGGAGTCAATCTTACTTCCACTTGTACTTCTCCCGAAGTTCATGCTACCTTGTACCATCAGTTAGTTGGTAGCCTCTTATACTTGACTCATACTCGTCCAAATCTTTCCTTTGTTGTTGGTCTTGTTGTTTGGTATATGAAAACACCCCATGAAAGTAATTGGAAAGTAGCTAAACGGATACTTCACTATGTCTGTGGTATAGTTCAGTTTAGGATACATTATAGTTCAGAGGGGACTCCTTTATTGATTGTTTTCACTGATTCAGATTGGGCCGACAACCCTGATGATCAGAAGTCTATTGTAGGTTATGTTTTCAGCCTTGGTTCAGGACCTGTCATTTGGGCCTGAAGGAAACAACAGAATATTTCACTTTCTTCAGTAGAAGTAGAGTACTAAGCAATGACAAATGCAAGTCAGGAAGCCTTGTGGATTCGACAGATCCTTTCAGAGTTTGGATTCCAATAGCAACATCTGACCAGCCTTTGGTGCCACAATTAGAGTGCCATCAAGCTCGCCAAAGACCCAATTCAACATCAGCATAGAAAACACATCGAGCTACACATGCACTTCATCAAAACGCTCATTCATGATCAAGTTATTGAAGTGCTCTTTTTTCCTACAAAAGATCAAGTTGCACACATTTTCACAAAGTCTCTTACAGAAGCGAAATTTTCAAAACTTCGATATATGTTAGAAGTTCAGGAAGTTTTCATTAAGGGGGGATAGGATCTAATGCCTCCTTCCTTCTCTTATTGTGCCACCATTGTAAATCCTTCAATCCTATCTGAAGTTGTTCTTAAGGGGGGATGTTAGGATATTTAGACACTTAGGAGTTAGTTAAGATCTACCTTGTCTAATGTGTCATTAGGTAAAAGTGTGTTTCTTTAGTATGCATTATTATGCATTTGTAGTTAGTAAATCCGACGATCACAATATGTTCCTGACATAGAGTGATCCGACGGTTCATACTCTCCTCGATATTAATGACCATTGATTCGTGGCTTAACACCAGATTGGTCCATGATCTCTATTTAAAGAGAATGGAGGGTCATTTGTTGATGATCGACTGTGAGAAACCTTCTTGTAAAATATCTTTGTAATCTTTTTCTTTTGCATTAATAAACTGCTCCAAGTGGTCATGTTGGATGGGGCCGTGGATGTTTCCCCGTAGGGGTTTTACCATGTGAAAACATCGGTGTGTTGATATTTGATCTGGTTATGTGAGTGGTTACTGAAGGTGTCCGTCCTCTGTTGGAATACCTGTGTTGTCAAACATTTTGGAGGACTCTATGGAAGAGGTTGGGGACAAACTTGTCCTTTATTTCAACATATCACCCTCAGACAAATGGACAGACTGAAGTAGTAAACAAGAGTCTGGGAAAATTGTTAAAAAGTTTAGTCACTAAGCAAGGTCATCAATGGGATCAGATTTTTGCACAAGAAGAATTTGCATTCAAAAATTCAGTGAACAGGAGCACAGGGAAAAGTCCATTTGAAATTGTGTATGGTATACATCCAAGAGGGATTACAGAGTTGAGAGATCTGAATCAAGAAGAGTTCAGAAGCGCTGGAGCAGAATATTTTGCAACAGAAATGAAAAAACTCCATGACAGAGTAAAAGAACAGCTACAGGAAAGCAACCAGAAATACAAGAATAGAGTTGATCAAAAGAGGAGATAAGTTCAATTTGAAGTTGGAGATGATTTTTTAGCTCATTTGAGAAAAGAGAGGTTCCCAAGGGGAACGTATAACAAGTTGAAGATGAAGAAGATAGGACCATGCAAGATTCTAAGAAAATTTGCAGATAATTCTTATGAAATTGAGTTACCAGACAATGTTGGGATATCACCGATATTCAATGTTGTAGACCTATATCCTTACATGAGAGATGAGACAGGAGAATCGGGTGATCAGAAGGAAGTTCAGTGGGAATAATAATTACCCACTGCAGAAAAACCTTAGATGGAGAAATCCATTGAACAAAGAGATGGAAAGAAGACCAGGATGAAGACATATCCTAAATACTTAGTGAAGTGGAAAGATCATCCAATGGAAGATGACATTTGGATCACAAAACATGATATTTTGAAGCATGAAAAACATTATGGGAGCTCTAATGGAGTCCATAAAAAATTTAACCAGAGGAGTATGATGCAGGAGAGTAGCCTTCAAAGTCAAAGACACAAGCATGGAGGTAGGGACATGACATCTCAGCATTTAATTCAGAAGTAAATTGAGTTGTTGAGATATTTTTGGAAACAACATTTTTAAATATGTTGTGCTTGTAAAGTCATGTAGGACTGTAAGGAGTTGCAAATGTAGACTGTTGACTCTTATCTGGAAATAATTGTTAGTTATTGTAATAGGACAAAGTAGGTAACCACTATGACTTGATAGGATAGGTTGCAGACAGGATGAGAGAGCTCATGGAGCCAGTCCTTAGATAGTTTGTTGTTGTATTGTAAAAGTATTATGAGATAGGAAGATAGAGATCAGTAGAGCAGAATAGAGTAGAAGAAAGACGTAGTGAAGAACTACAAGATTATGTAATTTTTTTCATGAATGAATAGAACAAACTGGATTTTCCCAAATCTTGGACTGTGTTCATTTTATTGTGTGATTGAATGAATGTTACATTCTGTGTATGTGATTTAGTTAATTTTCATTCATGCACGATTGTTCGAGAAGTTGATCGTATGAGTTTGTGAAGAAACTGAATAAGTTTCAATTGCTTCTCTTCTGAAACTCGTATGGAAGTTGTCCATCTTGAATGCAAGGAGTGTGTCGACTAAGTCTCAAATTGACTCAGAAGAGTTCAGAGATAGAGAAGAGGAAACTTAGACCAGGTTCAAGGAGTGCACAACGTCAAGGAACGACTAAGCGTCAAAGAACCAGAACAGAGGAACGCCAGCAGCACGAGAAGAATTTCTTTTCACGAAATCCTTCAAACTGAGTTATCGAAATCCCCGAATGCAAGGAGTGCGTGGAAAGTTGAAATCCTTTAAGGATAAATCTCAGAAGGGATAACACTTTTCATAAGTGTTGACGATATCCAAGAGTCAGACTCGTAGGAGGGGAAAAGGTCGAGACCTTTGAAGACTAAGAAATCTTCTAAGTCAGAAGAAATCAGAAGCTCGGGAGGAGGAGAGACAGTGGCCATTGGATCACAGTGAAAAGGATCAACAATCATCTAATCAGATAAAGTCCCGTAGTAGTTTGGGACCATCCATTGTCAAGGAAGACAAGTGGCGCAATATCCACATCTCCGGAAGTTTGTGGACAAAGAGGAGGTGAAACACCCGAAGTAGGGTCCTGACCGTTGATCGCCAGGAGATACATGTCAACAGATCAACAGCTTCGGAAAATCTATTCGAGAGTTTCTAAGTTGATATTTGAGACTCCCGAAGCGCGAAGAGCCAAAGCGAATATGGACCGTTAGATCCAGAAGGACATGTGTTGGCAGGTCGTGAGATACAGAGGAAGGCAAAGGTGAAATGTTGAAACACCGGAAGCCCGAATAGTCGAAGAGTCGAGAGTCGTCGATCTACAAGGGCACACTTGTCGACAGATTGCAAGCTCCGGGTAAATTGTATTGGGGTTTTAGTTGAGAACTAAGATTGCCCAACCCCGAAGACCCAAAGTGAATCTAGACCACTAGATCTAGAGGAGACGTGGCATATATCTATGGACTCCGGTAAAGTCCCAAAGTAACTCATAGTCATCAGATTAGGGGAGACGTGGCATAAATCTGTGAACTCCCGGTAAAGTCACGAAGTAAGTCTCAATAGTCTGATTCAGTAGGATGTGTGGGAGAATCCTGTGTACTTCAAGGGGAAGTGAATTTTGAGATTTGAGATCTCAGAAGTCCGGAGACTCGAAGGAGATCTCAACCGTTGATCGAGAGAGGGGTCGCAGGACCATTGATCTAGTTGAAAGGTCAAACACCCAAAGTAGAAGAAGGTCCATTGATTGAGGAGGACAGGTGTCTGCAGATCGTCAACTATGGAAGATTGACGTACGGAGGAAAGTAGGGCCTGAGACTTGAAAAGTCCGAAGTTCGGAATCACGAAGGAGATCACATCTATTAATTTAGGAGGAACAGGTCTGGTCTGTAGATTTGGAAAGGGTAGATCTGAACTGCCAATTTAGAAGTACCGTCAAGATCGGGAGATCGACAGTCTCATAGCATTGTGGGGACAGGAGTTGTGCAAAATTTAAAATGTTGAGAGTGGGATGCAATACAGACCATGGTTTTGGAAAGACGACATGTGGAGGCCCGAGGAGAATTGCGGGCCGAAAAATAGTTTGATATCAAACTGCCTTTGGTCGCGCCCACAATCGTGTGGTCATGTCAGGTCATCGCCCAAGGTCATATCAAGAGGGGGATTATCATAAAAGGAGATAACGCCCAATACTATGAGATTTTGCAGAAGAGCGAGAGAGAAGGTTCTGGGTACCATAAGACCTGCACCAGAGAGCCAAAAGGTCCTGTGTTTAGATACATAAGGAGACCACTAAGGTTTCATAGGGTCATTTGACTCAATAATCAAAGATCCTTGAACAGGAGGTCGTGTAGCCCTATGGGGGAGTAGGGGGCTGCATCAGGAACGCAAGCACGAGACAACGTCTTCAGGTTCTTCGCTGTACGCAGGTGTGATTTTCTTTTTAAAAATAAAAGGGAAAAATTTGATTTAAATTTTTGTATATGAATCTTGATGATGATGAAGGTTATGTTGAATTTCTGGATAGTAGTCTGTGCTTGTAGTTCAAATGAATTTTTATTCCATCTTAGAAGCAAAATTTAGTTGCAACAATTTAGTAAGAATCTATTCGGATGAGATTTAAATGGCGTGTAAGTTCTATTTTTTCCAAAGCACCTCCAGACTATCCATATCAATTTTAAATTACTCGCATACTTAATTCCTGTAGCACAAAATATTTGTCATGTTATTTTAATGCATGAAATTATTATTTCATCGGAAGCACATCCAGACGATCCACGTCAGTTTTATCTACATGTGTTTTTATGTAGCGCCTATGGAGTTGTCCGGAGTAGTATTTCATTACTATTTTTTTTATTCTGTAATGGGTTGTGACTACGCCAGAAGAGCCTTCACCCTGACAAAGGTGTGTTCCTCCCCTGTCCTCTACACAATTCTTATCTATGTTGTTCACTTTAGACACATGGAGCCTTGGTCATTGCTACCTCCTAGAGGGTAACCTTCTATATCCAACTTTGAGGGTTGTGCGTTTTTTTTCCTCTACAAATCTGTGTCAAATCGCGCGTGAGATTACAAGGAGATGGCGTTCTAATTTTTTATTTTTCCCTATAAGAGATCTCAGATCAACACAACCCTTCCTCGCTGCTAGATTTCTGGTGGGACTGCCACGATTCTATTCTTGTAGCAGGTGAACGCTCAAGTAATACCATTGCATCGACTTCAATGTTAAATTTATCAGCAGTGTATTAATAGTTATTCATTATGCAGCGTTTGAAATAAAATTTATGGGAAATAGTTTATTTAATTCATTATGTTGTGTTTCAATAAATCTATTGTGCAGTGTTTACTTATATTGTAAGCAAGGTTTTATTAAATTTATTGGGTAGTGTGTTATTCAATTTTAATATTTATTTATAGGGTTGGAGAAAAACTTAATCGATTATTATCAATTGAGATCATTTTAGTATTAATTTAAATTGAATGTTCGAATAAAACATTTTTTTAAGGGTGTTGATTCAATGATTGTTTGTGATCTATATGATAATCATATAATGATGGGTTGATTATAATAATTTATTTGTTGAAGTAATTTAAGGATTAATTTGAATAATGTTTTTACTTGCGAAATTGTCAAGTAATTTTGCACAATTTGCATGACATTTGACTAAGGATGTTTGATGCTTGGTTTTTACTCCTTGCAATCTAAGAGTTTTTGATTTCATTGTAGGAATTTTAGAACCTAAGAAGTTAAAAATTATAGATGAGTTTACTGGATTAATGAACCATTGAATGGAAAAGTATAATGTTTCTTGAGGATGGTTATGTGTTTTTACTATTAGATGGTGATTGGTTACTTATGCTGTGAATTAGTGCTTATGATGCTAAAATTGCTAATGAACTACTTCTAGTCGTTGTGAAAATTAAAATCTATCGAACATAGTCACCCTGCATCCATTTTTGTTTGATTGTTAGAGTTCCTTTGTCTACTGGTGTCGTATAATGTATGATAGTGCAAGTTGGATTTCTGGCACGTTGGATTCTACGTTTTGGTTGAAGGTTTAGAATTATTTTTGTTTTCTCTTGGGTTCCTAGCACGCTTTTCACAATGTGGTACCATGATACGTTATGATTGGATCATTGCATGCGTTGATCGATAAGTGCATATGATAAATTGGCTTGGGTCATGTGCTTCCCGATGAGGATGATGTTGTCTTTTGTAATTGATGTTTGTACTTTGTAGTGTAATGTTTTAATGTGATTTTTTTCTCACTCGCCGTGAAGGTTCTAGTTACTTGTGTCTTTGAGGTTGGTTGTGTCTGGTTGATATTGATGTTGTCTTTTAGCTTAGTAGGCTTGGACTTGCTTATGTTGGGCAGGATGTAGAAACCTCATTGTTCCTCAAAACAGTCACTAGACTTGAGACCTTAAATGGTCAAAATCAATGGAAACCTGGGCTTGAGCGTTGCTTATGTGTCCTGGAGATCCTAAACATTGCAGGGTAGGACGGACATGTGGTTGTTTTATTCCTTTCCTGATTGATTGTTTGTGTTGCTTCAAGTTGCTTGATGTGCTAGTATGATAGGTCGCTATGGTTATGTGTTGCATGATTTGCGTTCATTATGGTCATCATTGATTTTTGTTTCTTGATTGTATATTAGACCTTACTTCCTAATACTTTAAAAAAAATAAAAAAATTATTGCACTTGTGTTGCGTCACTTGTAAGTTGTTGTCATAAAAATGAGGTTCGTTACATATGGTATCAGAGTGGGTTCGACCCGTGACTTGGGATCACTACGACTTCCATTGATTAGATACTTGATTATAAAATGTCGTTAATTAAATTGAATTGTATTTGTGCAGGTAATCATGGTTAGAGGACGTCACAGAGGCAGAGGACAGGGTGTTAGGGGAGGAGGCACAATGCCCCCAATGGCATCCACACCTAAGGGGTCTAACCCCCAGGGAGAAGAATAGGTTGTCGGGTAGGAACATATAGTTGTGGGTGATGTGGTTGGGCCGATGACTTCCTTTCATAGGATTTCATATGCGTTGATCAACCATTTGGATAGAGATGAGGCTAGGGTGTCGACACCTCCTGAGGGTCCACCGTGTGCCCTGACAGACACTGGTAGCATCCACCACTAACTCAAGAAGGTAAAGTTTCTTGAGTTATTTGGTCCCATAAACAGTGCAACCGTCGAGGTATGGTTGGATAATATGGCGATGTTCTTTTCACTTTGCGACTATACCTCCAACATGAAGGTCCACATGGTAGTCTTCCAGCTGAAGGGGAGCACTCTACTATGGTGGAAGATACTCCTATCGCAACTAAACATGGTCATTGAGGATGTGTCATGGGAATTGTTCAAGGAGAGGTTCTGGGAGAGGTGTATGTCTGAGGAATTCATTGAGAAACAACTCAATGAGTTCAACGCCTTACGACAGGGTAGTCGTACAGTGCCCGAGTATGAGGCCCTTTTTATGGAGCTGCCTTGATATGATCCTCACCTGAATATCGAGAAGCTTAAGTTCAACAAGTTCATGTTCAGCCTTAATGTCATCATTCATGAAAAAGTGAGGATTATGATGCCTCAAACCTTGCACGATGTTCTCCAGAAGGCCCTTATAGCAGAGGAGGATCTCATCAGCGGGGGTCAGAGAAGGACTCCGGTGAGACCAGGAAGACATGCGACATTTGGTGTGAAGTAGCACCAGACACTGGCTAGGAATCCACTAGGATATCGAGGCACTTCGAGAGGATATACATTCACTACACCGCGATGAATGACACCTTAGCAGTGGACTCCTTATAGAGGACTACAAAATTAATGCCAACGTCGATCGCAACAACAACAATTTAGGCATGCTTACCAAAATAGACTAGGGTTCCAGGCTGGTGGGCTGTTAGCTTCTACTTCGAGTACCAGGAGTATTGGACCAAAGACTAAGTGTTGGACATGTGGAGAGCCACATTACCAGCGTGATTGCCTAGTTGAGAGGGCCAGAGCAGCCGCGTCAGTCGGACCCACTACCGTGGGAGATTTGGGCAAGGCCCATCATATTCATGCAGTGGTGAATAACCACTAGGAAGAACACCAGTCTACTATGCTCGATTCGTCAAGTACCACCACTGAATAGAACCTTAGTATTTTAATAGATCTAGGTTCTATAAAGAGTTTTATTTCTAGTGCAGCACTAAAAAGAATTAAGGTAAAGGAAATCAAAAAGGATGAGTTTAGCTTCGCAGAAATGGATTCAGGAGCCAACTAGAAGGTTGGAGGTAATTTTACAGGCTATAGCCTTAACCTGGGATATATTTTCATAAGAGCCAACCTATACGTCACGATCTTAGGGTCTTATGACGTCGTGATCAGTATGGACTGGTTGGAATCGCATGAGGTAATACTCAACTATAAGACAAAACTGTTGAGCTTGGTCGATGATGAGGGAAAGAGACACGTGATTGTAGTTAGGAATGAGAGAGTTTCCATAAGGTTCATCTCTTCCTTATAGCTATGGAAGAGCATGCACAAGGGATACAGGTTATATGCAATCCTTGCGTTAAACAAAAAGGGTGTGGCAAAAGGCTTAGAAAACCTTCCGATAGTGTGAGAGTTTGTGGACATCTTCCCAGAGGAGTCACTCGGGATGCCACTGTAGAGGTAATTGGAATTTAGCATTGACCTAAAACTAGGAACCGAATCGATAGCAAGAATGCCTTATCGGATGTTGACCCGGGAGTTACAGGAGCTAAAAATTCAATTGAAGGAGTGGCTAGACCTAGGAATTATATGTCCAAGTGTGTCACCGTGGGGTGCGCCTGTTATTTTCATACAAAATAAGGATGGGTCATGGAGAATCTACATTGACTACCACCAATTGAACAAGGAAACGATCAAGAACCAATATCTGTTGACAAGAATAGATGATCTCTTTGATAAAATGAAGGGCGTGAAGGTGTTATTGGAGATCGACTTGAGATCAGGGTATCACCAGTTATGGATCAAGGAGGAAGACATTCCTAAGACCGCATTTAAAATGAGGTTTGGACATTACGAGTTTATTATTTTACCGTTTGGACCGACAAACGCCCCAAGAGTATTTATGAGCTTGATGAACGGGGTGTTCCGCGAATACTTGGACAAGTTTGTTCATGTATTCATTGACGATATTTTGATATATTCTGGGATGATGGAGGAGCATGAAGAACACTTGTGCTTGGTACTACAGTATCTATGAGAGAACAAATTGTTTGGGAAATTGTCGAAATGCTCGTTTTATCAATCGAATATTCATTATTTAGGGCATGTCATCTCCGACGAAGGCATCGTTGTGGAACCCACGAAGGTTGAGGCTATTACAAAATGGCCTATGCCGATGAATGTCCCATAAGTGTGTATCTTCATGGATTTAGCAGAATACTATCGACGGTTCGTTGAGGGTTTTTCGAAGATAACAAATCCGATTACGAAATTGCAGAAGAAGAACAAGAAGTTTGTTTGGACAAGAGAAATGCATGGAAGAATTTCAGAGGCTCAAGGAGTTGTTGACGATAGCACCGATACTAAAGGTCCCTGACATGGATGAGGAATTCTTGGTATTCATCGATGCATCAAAGGAAGGATTAGGAAAATTCTTGATGCAATACTGTCGAGTAATCTATTACATCTTGAGAAAGTTGAGAAGGCATGAGGATAACTATGAAACAAACAATTTGGAATTTTTAGCCATCATGTATGCCTTGAGAGTGTGGAGACACTACCTTATTAGACAAAAATTTGAACTAAAAATGGACCACTATGGTTTACAACACATTTTTACGCAAAGCGACTTGAACACGCGACAAAGGTGTTCGTCACAATTGCTCAGTGAGTACGATTTCGAGATTGCCTACATAAAAGGAACAATGAACAGAGTGGTTGATGCGTTGAGTCAAAGGCCACTCATATTTTCGGTGATACTTCTTCAGATGAATCTATGTGAAAATATTCTAACTTTATAGAATGACGATTACTGGTATAAAGAGGTTAAGGATTTTATCGGGCAAAACACAATGATAGTACCAAAATTTGAGGGATTACTGTGGATAGCGACGGATTACTGAGATTTAATAATCGAATTTACATACCTCCCAACAACGAGTTGAGGAGTTTAATCCTAAGTGAGGCTCATAGACCAGTGTACATGGCTCATCCAGAAGTCACGAAGATGAGGGAAGATCTTAAACCCATATTTTTCTGGATATAATCAACTACGTGACAAGATGTCTAGAATGTCAGTAGGTGAAGGTTGAACATAGACATCCGACAGGGTTACTACAGCCACACGCTATTTCAGAATAAACATGGGAAGTCATTTCGATGGATTTCATTCTTGGATTGCCACTAACGGAAAGGAGGAACAACTTGATTTTTGTAGTAGTAGACACTCGGACGAAGAGTGCTCATTTTATTCCTATGCGTACGACGTATGAGGCACCTGACATAGCTAGATTTTTCATCAGCGATATTGTAAGGCTGCATAGCGTGCCTAAGAGGATCATATATGATCATGGATCGATGTTTACAGGACGATTTTGGACTAGTTTCCAAGAGGCCTTGGGAACCCAAATTAACTTTAGTACCACATATCACCCTGAGACAGACAGGCAGGCCAAGCAAATGAACCAAATATTGGAGGATATGTTGCGTATGTAAGTGATGGACCAACAGAATCATTGGGAAGAATTCTTGCCACTGATAAAATTTGCATATAACAACAGTTATCAAAGCACCATTAAGATGGCTCCTTTCGAGTTTCTTTACGGGAGACCGTGTCAGATGCCTTTGATTTCATATTGGCTTGAGGATAGGGTCCTAGTGGGACCCTAAGCGACCTAAGAAATGGAAGATCAAATGAAAACAATAAGACAAAGGATCAATGAAGCGCATGATTGACATAAGAGTTATGTCGATGCGCATCATGTTGATCGCAGTTATGAAGTTGGCAATCGAGTCTTCTTGCGAGTGAAACCACACAAGAGCTCGATCAAGTTTGGAAATGGTGTTAAACTCTCTCCTAGTTTTGTGGGACCCTTTGAGGTTGTGGAAAGGAAGGGGCCTGTGGCCTACCGACTAGCCTTTCCTGATTCTTTGAGGTGTATGCACGATGTTTTTCACGTATCTGTTTTGAGAAATTATGTTAGTGATCCTACACATGTGATTGACATGAGTTCCTTGAAGGTATCGGATGAGGGTGCGCTCACGGCGGAGCCAATCCACATTCTAGACCATCACATTTGACCGCTACGGCGTCGAACAATAGATCAGGTCAAGGTCCAGTGGAACAACTATATTTTGCACTCACAACCTGGGAGGACGAATATGAAATGCGTCAGTAGTTTCCATTTTTGTTTGATAGCTATACATATAGATAATGTGATATATTTTATTTCGGCACTTATATACTGTGAAAATTCAGAACGAAGTTTAAAAACAAGAGGTGGTGTATGTAACATCCCGCTCTTGCGCACACCTGATTGGATTTATTCTTTGAGGACACTTGCATGCAAGTGATCCGGTTCACTATATGATTGATTGATTTGATTATGGAGCATGATGATGTTTGTGGATTTGATGATATGTTATTTTGTGATGTTTATATCGACATGTGCTATTGACTAGTTTTCCTGAGTATGAAGGATTCTTGACATTTGAGGATGTCGATGGCATCAATGGATCTCCTTGGACTCCGGATCGAGTCAGGGAGTGGACGGTTATGGTTTGAATGTTTTGATATTACGTATGTGACATATGACTAGATATTATGATGTTGATTGTATCCCTGACACGTTTCGTTGATGGATGTAGGCTGACGATAGCTTGCTAATGAAACTCACATTAGGAGTAAAGGGTTCACACATGAAAACCATATATACTGAGGGAGAGGTGTGGTAGCAACCCTGCCACCAACTACTAGCACTTTTGTCGTGGCTCAAACTATAGGTTAATGATTACCTAGTTCGATATATCCACGATGTCGTGAGGGAAAACTGTGAGAGTCACTCACGATGATTCTAAGGGGAACGCAATAAGGTAGGGTCCTTATTCCTTAAAGGCCCTTAGTATCCCACAAGGTCACCTGACAGAATATTGACTCCAGGGGTTTGATGTCTACCAAAATCAGTCAAAGGTGAGTGACACCCTTGGAGCACGTAGTGCATCTTGAAGGGAACGTCGCTTAAATAAAACAGGAAAGCAGACGAGTGGAACCCTCAGAGCACATAGTGCATCTTGAAGGGCACGTCACATTTTTGTTAACACTGGTAAGTTAAAAAAAAACTAGCGCCTAGAAAACTATGTCTCCTTAGGACTTGGTCAGCCTTAAAATGAATGTTGCATGATTAAAGATAAGTAATTATAATTTTCCCTAAAAAAAAAAGGAGAAACTATTGTCGAGCCTAGTGAATTTAAATCGTAGGTCTAAGTAGGACTTGTGAACATAAAAAAAAAAACTAAATGGACATTTAACAAAGGGGGGATAAGGAAAATTCAAACATAAATAATTAAAGTAAAATTTTAATGGAGGATTAAATTATTAAAAAGGTAAATTGTTGGTTATGTAGACTTTCTAATTCTGAACTTAAATAAAAAGAGGAAACTTAAAGACAAAGGGGCATGTGGAATATAGTAGGGAATCTAGTCTTCAGAACTTTCTAATTGTAAAATCAACTAGGCTTTAAGAAATGTGTCAGTCATTTAAGAAATGTAAGGGAATAAAGGAACACCGAGAAAAGTTTTTAGAAATGTTTTTAGGTGGGTGAGCGAAATAGGAAAATTTGGATTCTCACAGTTTGGATTATTATAAGAAACTTAATGGAATATCTCCTTATTTGTTTCTATAATTATTGTAAGGTATAATTAGAATTACGAATTGGTTATTCAACCATTTAATGATGGGTTATTAGCGCGAGGAGAAATCATCCTACATTGTTGAAAATCAATCTTCACTGTCTCAATTTTTACCCAGAGGACTGCCCTTCCTTGCGTCCGTAGAATTGCCAGAACCGCCTGTAACTTCGTTAATCCCGTAGCCATTATTTCCTATTCAATACCTAAGTCACTTCCATGAATCCTGGGGAACTTTCACAAATTTTTGGCTATAAGAGATCTCAGATCAACGCAACTCTTCCTTGCTGCCAGATTTTCGGTGGGACCACCAAGATTCTATTCCTGTAGCATGTGAACGCTCAAGTAATACCACTGCCTCGACTTCAGTGTTAAATTTATGGGCAGTGTATTAATAGTTATTGTACTGCCTCCCAGGCAGTATACATAGCAATGAGTTAGCGTTGACTACTCTATTAATTTGGTTTGACTTTAAAATTTTTGTAAAGAACTTAATGTATAACATAAGAAACTCAAAATTTTATTTTTTAATGTGTAAAAAAACTGAGTTTTCTTACATTTCATTGGCTGATAACTTTATAGTGTTATTGCAGCCTTCACTTAGTTCGAGGTTTCAATCACTTATTTCAAGGTTCCAATAGTAGAGTGTAGTACTCAGACTGTGGGGTATAGGAGGCAGACTGTGCATCAAATCTCTCATCATGATACGTTGTCTTATATTAAATTCGATGATATGCAACATTGGTGCAGGGGGGTGGGAGGGACTAAGGAAGGACGGGCCGGCATGCATCCATCATTTCCACTTATACCTCTCGGTCAGCATCTTCCGTAGATCATATGAGAACAATGTTCTTACTCTGCACGCCATTACTTCAGGGATAGACGGGACGGGTCCGGCGCGTCTGCGCCCATAGTAATTTGAAGTGAAGTAATGACTCGCGGTAACTAGAGATATGAGCGAGTATCTGGGGCACCGCAGAACGTATACTCAGAGACAAAGACTTACCAACAGAAAATATTTTGGGAGTTATTTTATAAACGGTTGAATTTATATTTTGTACTCAGTGATAGACTTGGTAGGTTGAATTTATCTTTATTCAATTTTTCAATTTGGGGTATAAGAGGCAGTACGCGCAGCCTCGCTGCCCTTGTTCATTATGCAACATTTTAAATAAAATTTATGGTGCAACATTTTATTTAATTCATTATGTTGTGTTTCAATAAATCTATTGCGCAGCGTTTATTTATATTGTGCAAGGTTTTATTAAATTTATTGGCCAGTGTGTTATTCAATTTTAATATTTATTTATTAAAATTTTGGGTGCAGTGTTTTACTAAATATTCATTACGCAGCATTTAAATAAATCACTATTTTGCGTATTATTTAATTTCATTATGTTGTGTGTAAAATAAATTTATTGTGTGGCTTTTAATTTAATCCTTGTGCAGAGATTCAATTACGAATTCCTGGTAATTATATTGATGGGTAGCATCGTTTAATAATTAATTAAAATGATTAAATAACAGGTGATGATTATAATAACCAATGGTCTTATTCGCAGTTTTAATTAAACCGTATAGGGTTGGAGAAAAACTTAATCGGTTAATTTCAATCCAGATCATATTAGTATTAATTTAAATTGAATGTTAGGATAAAAAAAAAATTAAGGGTGTTTATTCAATGATTGTTTGTGATCTATATGATAATCATATAATGATGGGTTGATTATAATAATTTATTTGTTGAAGTAATTTAAGGATTAATTTGAATAATGTTTTTACTTGCAAAATTATCAAGTAATATTGCACAATTTGCATGACATTTGAGTAAGGATGTATTATGCTTGCATTTTACTCCTTGCGATCTAAGAGATTTGTATTTCATTGTAGGAATTTTAGAACTGAAGAAGTTAAACATTATAGATGAGTTTACTGGATTAATGAACCCTTGAATGGAAAAGTATAATGTTTCTTGAGGATGGTTATGTGTTTTTACTATTAGATGGTGATTGGTTACTTATGTTGTGAATTAGTCCTTATGATGATTAAATTTCTAATGAATTACTTCTAGTCGTTGCGCAAATTATAATGTATCGAACATAGTCACCCTACATCCATTTTTTCTTGATTGTTTAGAGTGCCTTCGTTTACCGACGTCATATAATGTATGATAGTGCAAGTTGGATTTCTGGCACACTGGATTCTACATTTTGGTTGAAGGTTTAGAATTATTTTTGTTTGTGCTTGGGTTCCTAGCGCGCTTATCGCAATGTCGTGATATGATACCTTATGATTGGATCATTGTATGCGTTGATCGATAAGCACCTATGATAACCTGGCTTGGGTGATGCACTTCCCGATGAGGATGATGTTGTCTTTTGTAATTGATGTTTGTACTTTGTACTGTAACTTTTTAATGTGATTTTTTTCTCACTGTCCTTGAAGGTTCTAGTTACTTGTGTCGTTGAGTTTTGTTGCTTCTGGTTGATCTTGATGTTGTCTTTTAGCTTAGTTGTCTTGGACTTGCTTGTGTCGGGCATGATGTAGACACCTCCTTGTTCCTCATAATAGTCACTAGCCTTGAGACCTTAAATGGTAAAAATTGATGGGAACCTGGCCTTGGAATTGCTTATGTGTCCTGGAGGTCCCATCCATTGTAGGGTAGGACGGGCGAGTGGTTGTTTTTATCCATTGCAGGATAGGACGGGCGGGTGGTTGTTTTATTCCTTACCTGATTGACTGTCTGTGTTGCTTCAAGCTGCTTGATGTGTTAGTATGATAGGTCGCTATGGTTATGTGTTGCATGATTTGCATTCGTTATGGTCATCGTCGATTTTTGTTTCTTGATTGTATATTATACCTTACTTCCTAACACTTTAAAAAAATAAAAATAAATAAATATTGTACTTGTGTTGCGTCACTTGTTTTCATAACGACATGGTTCATTACATTTTCGCATCTCCATTCCACTGGTTTTATTCTTTGTTCTCAATAGATTTCTCCTTTGGGATGTTGTTGGTGAATTAGGGTTTTGATTTCCCACTTCCATGTCATTATATATGTGATCTTCATTGGTGCTATTTATTTCTCCTATGTCATTTGAAACTTGGTAAACCGCAATTTCATGGAGATCTAAATTATCTCTGCCACCCTCCTAAAATTGTTCAACTTTAGTGAAATGTGAAGAGTACCCTACCAATTCAATATGTGTAGTAAATTTTTTACCTAGTTCAAAAACCTCAACACATTTACCTTCCTTTAATCCGTGTTTTTCATGATCTCCCTCCAATTCATCAAGGTGGGTTATATGCTTCACAAAACAAATTATGATTTTCCATGGTAGGGTTATGAATTTATTTTTCCTCTTATCATGAAATAAATGGGCCCAAGTCTTGTATTGCCTACACATTTCCTCGACAAAGATTTGATATGATACATAGAAAGGTATAATAAAAGGCTTCTCCTTACTACCAAACAATCTAATAACAATAAATTCTTCAAACATTTCATAAGCTCCTTTCCCTGAGAGAAAGTGATCCAGAATATATTTGCAGAAAGAAATGAATACAAATTATTATCAAAAGATGCTTAACACAAAATAACAGATAAACAATAAATTTGGTTTCTATTCAATAAGGAAATAAGCTTAAACTGTTAAATGCAGCGGAAACAAGCTTGCTAGAATGGTGGTGTCCTATCTTTGGGAAGAGATGTGACGGTTGCACTCATTCGCAAGAAGATGATTAGAATGAGGCTCTGAAGGCATTTCTACAATAAAAAAGAATGTCAAAAACCCTATACATCCAAAAAAATTAACCCTAGGAGATGAAGGGCCAAAAGTCATGTGGGCGCTGTTTGGGTAAGTTAGTACATCAACTTCCTGGGGTCAGAACTTTTGCATACAATCTTCATTTTAGGCGCATGATAGCCCATTGGAAAGGTATATATGAGGAATACACATTTTTCCATCAGAATCTGACTTTGTCTATAGTCCAATTGTGGTGATCCCTAAAAAACGTTGTTTGGGGCCTCAAAATGACCCCACAAGTCAGGGACCCACTCAATGAACCAAGTGGCTTTGTCAACTTCAGTTGGAGTAGGAGATGAGTCAAGCAAAGTGACCCCATGGGGTAGTGAAACATCTGTGGGACCCAATGGTTGGAATCCCAACCCCACCTGAAAGGGGCTATGGTCAATTGAGCTATGGAGGGCTTAGTTGTAGCTATGTTGAACATAGGGGAGAATCTCATCCCATGTGCGAGGGTGCTTGGAATTATACATGCACATGATATGCACAATCATTCTATTTATGACCTCAATTTGGCCATATGTCTGGTGGTGGAAGGTCATGGATTTGGTGACCTTGGTGTCCAGCAGTGACCAGAGGCTTGACCATAATGTGTTGAGAAATAGACTGTCCAAATATGAAACAATGGTTTGTGGGATTCCAAAATGTACCTAGACTCGTTCAAAGAAGATCTTGGCAGTGGCCTCTGCTATGATGTTCTTCTTGCAGGCAACCAGAATCGCCATCTTAGAAAAATGATCCACAACCAAAAAAACATAGTCATTTCCCCACTTGGTGGATGGGAGGACCGAAATATAATTCATTGAGATGGATTCACATGGTCTGTCAGGAGTAGGAAGAGGGGTGTATAGGCCTTGTTTCTTAGTGGTCAGTTTGGCAATCATGCAGGCAGTGCGGGACTTCATATACTTTCTGACCTCCTATGGAAGTTTAGGCCAGTATAAATGTTTATGCAACATTGCCACTGTCTTTTTGATGCTGAAGTGTCCTGCCACCCAACTATAGTGGCTTTCGAGATCAGTTTCGCTCGCTCACTTGATGGAATGCAGATATGGCCCAGATGGCACAACAACCCGTCTTGAAGATGGAAATTAGCGACAACTACATTTACGCCCAACATTTGATAGGTGGTGGCAAAGTCTGTATTTGTCTCATAGAGTTGGGGCCATCTAGAGATCTCATGACTGCAAGAGTCTATCACGGTGGTGAGTGTCGTAACTGGCGGTCTGATGAGGCAATCAACGACGTGGTTGGAGCTTCCTGTTTTATACTTGATTTTGAGGTGGAATTGTTGCAAGTGTGTGGACCACTTCTGATGGCGATCATTCTGCAATTTTCCTTGTTTTTGCATGAACTACAGTGGCTTATGATCATTCTGGATGACTATTTCATTCCCAAGAATGTAATGTCCCCACTGGTGGCAGGCTTTCACAATGGAGTACATTTCTTTGTCATAAGAAGTTACGGAAAACATCTGACAGTGTCTCACTATGATAGGCCATAGGGTGGTCGTGTTGAGTGAGAAGGATGCCCACAACATAATCTGAAGCATATGTCTCTATCTCAAAGGGATGTTGCAGGTCCAGTAGTGAAATTAATGGGGCTGAGCACAAGTGTTGCTTCAAATCATCGAATGTTTTTTGTTAGGACCGGCCCCAGAAAAAAATTATCCTTACCACCACCCCTGGTTACTTGGCTAAGGGCCCATGCAATATGGGAGAATCCCAACACAAACTTGTGATAGAAATTGGCAAGGCCCAAGAATATTTGAAGCTCAGTGAGTGTGGTTGGGGATAGCCAGTCACGGATGACCTAGATTTTGGCTGGATCCACATGTACACCATGCTGATCAATGATGTAGCCTAGGTAATGAACCCTGTCCATGCTGAAGGATCACTTTTCCAAGTTGGTGTAGAGCTGGTGTTGCCGAGGGTGTGCATAACCTGTTGAATATGCTACAAGTGTTCTTCCCAAGTCTTGATGTAAATGAGGATGTCATCCAGATATACCACTACAAAATTATTGGTGAATGGTCACATGATATCGTCCATCATCCTCATGAAAGTGGTCGGAGCATTTTTCAAACCAAAGGGCATGACCAACCATTCAAAAATACCTTCCTTTGACTTGAAGGTGGTCTTACATACATCTATCTATTCCATCGGGACCTGGTGGTAGCCAGAATTCATATCAATCTTACTGAAGTATTTGGCCCCCATGAGCTTATCAAGGAATTCGTCGATTTGGGGAATCAGGTACCGGTTTCTGACTATGATTTTATTCAGGGCCCGGTAATCAATACATAGTTGCCCAGTTCCATCTTTCTTTTGTACCATCAAGATTGGGATCCCACAAGGTGATGATCTAGGAAATATGTTCCCCTTGTGGAGAAGTTCTTGGATATGCCGCTTGATCTCCTCATTCTCTAATAGAGAGTAGAAGTAGACTGGCCCATTGGGAAGTGATGCGTCATGGGTTAGATAAATGGGGTTCTTGACCTGATAGTGCATAAGTACCCCAGTAGGTGCGGAGAAGATATCTAAGTATTCTTCCATGACCTTATCCACTTGCTTCTACTATATGGAGAGGCCGGGACTTGAGACCCTCGATGTGGCTGCGATCTTTCGCTCATTTTGAGAGCGAATTATGAAGAAGAAAAACTTCCTTGTCTGAGAGATGACCTTTTTGCATTGTTTGGCAGAGATCAAGGGAATATCACTAGCTGGGACTACCTCAAGTATCCTGTACAATTTATTGTTCAAAGTAATAATAACACTGGAAGGCCTAGACTCATATACAACATGACCTTCCGATAAATATGGTTGGCCAAAAATAACATTACAAACTTCGAGAGGGGAAACATCACACATTACCTCATATTTTAAGGGCTTGATGTCATATGATAGGCGACATTATTGGTTGGCACGGATGTCACTTCCTTAGCGGAGCCATCCGATGGTGTAGGGTTGCGGGTACA
Source organism: Picea engelmannii (assembly GCA_009831015.1). Classification (NCBI taxonomy): domain Eukaryota; kingdom Viridiplantae; phylum Streptophyta; class Pinopsida; order Pinales; family Pinaceae; genus Picea; species Picea engelmannii. The sequence goes on along the minus strand of ML807512.1, from coordinate 111,956 downwards.
GTGTTGTCGGTAGGGAAAGTCGCTTGAAATTTTTTGTTGAGATGAGGTTCTTTTGGCTACCTCTATCAATGATGAAGTGCAATGGGGTACCCTTCACCCACATCTCTAAATGAAAAAGGTGCTCGCCTTCCTCTAGCTCATCTGGTTCACTGGGATGGAGATTTGTGGTAGAAATTGTAACATTGGATTCTGCGTTAATGATCTGTCTCCTCCTTTCTGGTTCTGACTCAGAGTTGGAACCCACATCTGATTTAGAGGCTTTCACCTCAGCCACTAGCGGCATTCAACAGTGTTATGCCAGGGGCTCTTATGGAAGTCGCACCACTTCCCGATATCTTTCTTTGTATTTTCGGTGTCCTTCTTTTCTTGTGTCCTGGATTGGTTGTCCTGAGGTTGTGTGTCTTTTCTCTGTCCTTTTTTCTGCGAGTTGGGGCCTCCCTTTCCTGGATTTTGCTGTGAGGGGTTCCTAGGCCCAAATTACCGCGTCTTTTGTTTGAGATTCTGCTCGATTTTGGTGGCATATCGGTAGGCCTCACCCAAGGATGAGATGTCCAGAAATGCCATTTCGGCCTATATGTATCTATGCATACCATCACGATACTTGAACACCAAATGTCACTCAGAATATTTAATACCCATCTTGGTGTGCAAGGTATGGAAGATATTTGTGAACTCGGGCACCCCTTGGTCTCTTTCCTGCTGCAGTGTGGTCCATTTTGTGTACAGGTTGTCATAACTTCCAACAGGGTAGTATTTTTCCTTAAAATAATTCCTGAAGGACTCCCAGGTGAATATGACTATAAATAATGAGGGTTCCTGTATTTCCTTTTGCTCACAGAAAGTTTCCCACTAATATTTGACATGGGGGATGACTTTGAGTAGCACAAAAGTAATATTTTCTCTATTCGAGACATTTTGGATAGAGAAATAACCTTCTAGAAGATTCAACCATTTTTCTATGACATATGCATCTATATTACCTTCAAATATAATACTATTGAGGTTTATTTGTACCTTCAAGGGGGCGGTGCCTCCATTTGAGGAAGATGCATCACCTGTTGGTAGTCGCCGAAGGATTTGCAAAAAACTATCCATCATCTTGTTCCTCTGTTGCGTGAGGGATTCCTAGAGAAAAAATTTGAAGGGATCTCTTGTCCCATCATCTTTATTTTCTTCTACCATGATAGGTTGTTTGGGCGTGCGAGAGATTTTTCCCTCAAGAGAAACAAGCTCGAGACACAATTCTTTGTACCTTGACCTTGTTGGGGACATGCATTAAGAACGACAAGGAGAAGAATGCTTTGATACCACTGATCCAGAATATATTTGTAGAACGAAATGAATACATATTATTATCAAAATATTCTTAACATAGAATAACAGATATATGGTAAAATTGGTTTCTATTCAATAAGGAAATAAGTTGAAACTGTAAAATGTAGCAGAAACAAGCTTGCTAGAATGGTGGTGGCTTATCTCTGAGAAGAGATGTGACAGTTGCACTCATTCACAAGAATATGATTACAATGAAGCTATGAAGGCCTTTTTACAATAAATAGGAATGTCAAAAACCCTAGACATCCAAAAACCCTAACCCTAGGAGATGAAGCGCCAAAATTCATGCGGGCCCCATTTGGGTAAGTTAGTACATCAACTTGTCAGGGTCGTAACTTTTGCATACAAACTCTTTTTTAGGCACACAATATCCCACTGGAAAGGTCTATCCGAGGAATACACATTTTTTTGGTATCTATCAAAGGTCATTCTAACTGTAGCGAACCCTAAAAAACAATGTTTGGGGCCTCAAAACGGCCTCGTAAGTGAGGGACCTAAAAACTAAGGAAAAAACTTCCAAAATGGAAAATTGTCAAAATGAGCCAGTTGGAATATGTGGAAGGCCACTGAAATCCATATGGAACATAAAGGTAGTTTCTTCCAGGGATATTCTCGATGCACTATGACGAAATATCAACTTTTTGAATTCTGATGTGAAGTTTTTATGAACTGGGTAAAATTTGTATTGAGCTTTATGCCTGTATGGGACCGAATACCATGCATAAAATGGTTCCAACTTAGAATCAACATGATTTTACAATGGAGTTTCTTGAAACACATGGCCATAAGTGATGGATAAAATCAGGTAACATGTCATAAAAAAAAATCGAGTCTTTTTAAGGTTATTCAATTGGAAGGAAATTTCATTTGAAATGAGATAACCCCAATTAATAATGGATTTTTCATGCAAGGTATAATGCATGCCATATATAAAATTTCTTGACATAAACACAATAAATTCAATACTGATAATGCAGTTGAATAACCATGCAAATTATTTGTACATGTATTTTAATGAAGTTACCTAAATCCTAGAAGCATCGGAGTTACTGGTTGGTTCCTCCAAATAATTGCTCAGAAACCTATCTCCTCCTCTACGCTGCTTCAAAAATTCTTCGACCTATTCATTTTTGGATATCATGGTAGGTGTATGGAGTCGTATCATATCAAATAATGTTGAAGGAGCTAGAGAGATGGGTTGATGTCCTTGCAATTGGATTATTCTCCTTTCAGAGATGAACTTGTCTGTGCACCATTGGACAATCTCTTTGAAGTCCGTCACTTTCGGAACACAACCTGCTAATGTTATTCCTGAGGTCAAAATTAAGTTTGTTTTCTTCTCGGTGGGATAAAGAGAATTGTAGTAGTTGTATTCTCTATACCACTAGAACTGTTGATATTCACACCCAAGTGTGTTTAGTGTGTCTCCAATACAATTCCTTTTTCTTACATGATATTATTTTCTGTTTTTTGACAAAAGGTGGCGTTATTTTCAATAATTAGATCTTGACATATTTGATTTTATTTAATTTCACCATGTATTGTCCCAATAACTCAATCAATCATAAATCTTTCTTTTAATATTGTTGGTTTACATGAGATTTGGATTTATTGCAAGATTTAACGAATGTGTCGGGAATTTAATAACCGCATTATGCTTACACTAGTGGAATTTGTTGTAGTTATTCCTCTTAGCCCTCTTCCATAAGGTATTTATGGAAGAAAAATGGGCCCTTATGGAAGAGGTCTCATAGGTAGAACTAGAAGAAACTTTACACATCTTTCAGATGAACAAAAGTCCTAAGATGGATGGTTGGCCTGTGGAATTTTTTATAGGTCTATATGATCACATTAGCTTGGACATATTATAGTTGGTGGAGGAAGCTAGGAAAGAGGGTCATATTCATGATCCAATGAGTACTATTTTCATCACATTAATTCCAAAATCAGACTCCCCCATCTCCATGGATTATTATAGACCTATATCTCTTTGTAATTTCATCTACAAAGTGGTGGGCAAATTCATTGTGAGGAGGATTAAAACCATCCTCTCTGATTCAATCTCCAAAGAAATTTTTTTTTTTTGAACGACATGAAAATTCTTGAAGATATAGGGGTTTCCGAGGAAGGTATTCATACTCTAAAAAAAATAAAATTCAAAGGGGGAATTTTGAAGATTGACCTATCAAAGGCTTACGATTAGGTCAACTGGTTTTATATTTGGATCCTCCTCACCCAACTTGGTTTTGAAGTAACTTTCATTAATTGGGTGATGGGGTGTATCACAGTGACATCCTCTGCAATAATAATCAATGGTTCAACCTCCCCCTTTTTTCATGTTGAACGGGGGCTTCGTCAAGGATTCCTGCTCTCCCCTCTTAATTTCCTTTTTGTAGCAGAAGGTCTCAGTTGAGCTTTGGCAAATGAAAAATCTAAAGGGAATTTTTATATCCCCTAATCTTTCACTTACCCACCTATTGTTTGTAGATGATATATTGATTTTTTACAATGGTTCGAGGGGGGATGTTGAATGTTTGGCCTCTATTCTGGACCTATTTTGGATAACAAAAAGTATGACTATTAATTCTAGAAAATCAACACTCTTAGTACATTATTTGGATGTTGATGAAATACTCTTCTATTGTTCCCTCTTTCCTTATGAAGTTATGGATTTGGATTTTGGGTTAAAATACTTGGGTTTCCAACTTAAACCAAATTGCTACAAAAAGGAGGATTGGAACTGGTTGGTGGAAAAGTTGGAAAACGGCTAAAATTGTGGAGCTTTAGATGGTTGTATAGAGTTGGGTGCTTGATTATGGTGAAATATGTTCTAGAGGAAATAAAAATATATTGGATGTCTCTTTCCTGGATTCTAAAAGGTGTGTTGGAGAAATTAAGGAAAACCTGTTTCAAATTTCTATGGGCAGGATCCAAGGACCTCTTTGTCATTCCTTGGGTCAAATGGAAAATGCTATCCCTCCCTAAAGTGCTAGGAGGATGAGGGATGAAAAACATCTTCCTCTTCTCCAAATCCTTGGCCATGAAATCCTGTTGGAGGTTATTGAAGACAAATAGTCTATGGACAAATGTGATATTTCATAAATATATTATTCCTACCACATTTGAGGAATGGATCAAAAGTCTTATAAAAAAGTGCATTGTGTATTCAACCATTTGGAATATGGTCCTACAAACCTATGATGTGGTGGGATATGGACTGGTGTAGCACATTGGGGTTGGTAAAAAAATCAGGATTGGTATGGACCCTTGGCCGGGAAGTGGGAAAAATCATCTCCTCGCTCCAGAGTTGATACAAAATATAAACTCTAGGGGTCTTTATTACCTACATTAGATTTCAAATGAGGAAAAAAACACAATTTGGAATTATGAATGGAAGATCCATTCCCTAATGGGGCTTGGCCTTGGAACAAATAAATTTGCAGAACTATTATCTCTAAATCTCCTGTTACTCTTTGTAGGGGAAAAAGGAGTGAGAGACATTCAAGTTTTTGGTGACTCTTTGAATGTCATAATATGGATACAGAAAACCCAAGATTGTCAAAACATTCAGCTTGTCCTAATTATTGAATATGTTTTCATATATTTGGGTTCTTTTGACACAATTGATTTTTGACATGTATACAGGGAGCATAATATGGATGCAAATTCACTATCTAAAGAGGGTCTTCAATTGGATATGGGGCAGTGGTTATTTATAGAATAATCTCCAAATAAAAACTATGAGTATTATCATAGGCCCTTTATAGACATCCAAAAACAAATTGTAGGTGCTTCTTAATTGTCACTACATTTCTCTCTCTAGAAGCAGTTGGATCTAGTTTCTTAACTTTTTGTAGTTTGTTACATATAATGGTTAAAATGCATACCTTGATTCTTAGACAATTTATCCTCAACTCCTTATCGATAGCTATGTTATCATCTTATGGGAACAAATGACAGTTATGAACATGCCCTATTAAATTCTTTGAACAAATGTCTCTTCTTCAACTCAAAAATGGCATCATCGACATCAATGTATATTTTGTAAAAATGATATCCCTATAGTGTATTTTTTGCTACTATGAAAGTTGGTATACTCTCGCTATATTTGAACCTTATGAGAAATGTTATTGAATAACTTTGTGATGGATTCACCTATAATCCAAATGAGTCACATACAACTCTATATCTATGGTCCAAAAAACTAAATGAAAGCTATATATAGGCCCAACTTCAACTTTGGTATTGTCATAGACATCTTTTTATTGGTTTTGTACATTAGAGCACTTATGCTCTTTATCATTTTGATATGAAAATACATGGTCCCCACGTATTCTATAGAATGTAATTTTCTTTCATCTCGATGAAATACAATTATGCGTTTTTTAGGAAAAAAACAGTGGCATATGATGTGGTGAGGACAATAAATATGATGGGAAGTGGTGATGTGATGTCATGGCCGACGGAAAATGTCAAGTATGAAAATGGAAAATGAGGAATGGGAAGTGAAAGATGTATAACATAGAAATGTGAACCTACGGACTTGTGGACATGGATATGAGGAAGTGAAAGGAGGTATGCATCTAGATTGAAAATATGGTTAAGTATTGAAAAAGGTCGTTTTGCAAATCGAAAAGTGCATTTTGGAGAATGTGTACCTGCATACTTGCATACTTAGGGACTCAAGGAAAATAGTTATGAGAGGTACATAGCTCCACTTCTACTTTTGTGAAAATTGACTAAGTGTTGAAAAAGTGAAAATGGTACAATTTGGGGAACGAAAAGTGAGAAGTGAATTTTGGTGAATGTGGACTTGCGGACCTGGTGACTCAAGAAAGTTGATGGATCATATGTAGCTATGTATCCGTATTTTCAAGAAAATGACTTGTATAAAATAGTGTAAGTGCATTGTGGAGGACGTGGAGGTAAAATGTGAAAAATATAGAACGCATGAATGCATACCTACGGACTTGCAAACCTATGGACATGCGGACTTAAGAATTTTTCTACCCCACTCGACATCTTCTGAAAAATGGCTAGTGTTGGAAAAATTTTAATAGAAGAGAAAAGAGTATAAAGGAAAATAAACAAAAGAAAAGGATAGGGAATACCTATGGGTGGTTAAATGAAAACACCAAATTTATCATGAATGTGGATCAACAGTTGACTACTTTCAAAGTCAAGGGTCCTTCCTTCTTTCATTAAAACTACAACAAGGCCATGACCTCATGCAGCACACTCCACAATAAAGGTTTTTGATTTTAGGGTCCTAACCCGTACATAGGTAGAACAATATATTCAGATGTAATAAAGGTCAATATTAATAAGGCCTTTCAATAAAATAGAATAAGGCAGATGTAAGAACACCTAATAGAAGTTTCTGCTTTTAGAAGGATCTTCCTCTAGATGCTTCTTTTTAGTATAAATAAGAGTCGAGGGTATGAGAACCCTAGTTGGGAGATTATTGTAATAGAGCTCTGCTCAACTAGAGATTGCCCCCTCGAAGAGGCCCGTGAACATTGATTTTAGAGTCAAAGTGTTATTTCTGTTGTTATTCTTATATCATTTCAGTGTTATTGTGGTGAATGTTCTGGTTATATTGTTGTTATTCTGCCATTACTAGCATTTTATTTATGTTCTGCATACATTTTATATCTGGTATATTACAACTGGTATCAGAGCACTTTCCTCGGCAGAAAGTGTGGGTTAAATTTTTTTCAAGGTAGAGACGTATTCTGGCGTCTTTAAGCCACGAAGATCTATCGTTACACACATAAACCCGCGGTTGATGGATTCATACACGCATGAAACACAAGTGGTACTTAAGCACACATCTGTTGGCCACCCTTGTAACCCCTGTTGGTACCCCTTCGAGTGGTAGTGCATCAAACAACACCTGTGTACGGATCAGCCTAGATTACCTGAAGCCCTCTTTAGATAAACTGATCGACCGCCTGACTGCTATAGTGTCACCGAGAACAACACTCTGGAAGATACTCTCTAGTACCTAGGTAGTCGGGTAGTACGGCTAAGGGTACGGTCTATCCTCCTTAGTTAGTGCCCTGAGATATTGGGCCGAGTACTACTGTTGGACCTGACATGTATATCAGAGAGCTATAGCACATGGAAAACCCTTTTCTGTAGAACCCTTGAATACCTAACCCTTGGGGAAAAAAACATAAACAAATTAAAACAGACAAGATCTATTGCCGCGCAACTGTGTTCGGGTTGCCAAGTAAATACACATTTCTTTCTGGTTAATCATTGGGAATTTCTTCTCTGCAGTATTCTTCAGACTGGAGTATAACTCCATAATATATATATATATATATATATATATGGAAAAAATTTCACCATTATTTCAGACATATTTCAATGGATTCATCTCTTCGCCCTTATCACATTCATCCATATCATTTTTTCAGCAAATGTTTTTTACCCCGCCCGCCCCTTTTCAGTTCCCCCATCCTCATGGCCCATACTCGTAGCCAAGACTTGGAAGATCGCTTCAACACCTTGCAATCTGGTTTCATTGAGACCCAACAAGAAGTGAAACAACTCAGTTCGAATGTTGTCACCATCAATACAACCATGCAGTCCTCAATGGGAGAAATCAAACAAGACCTCACCACCCAGTATGAGTCAGTCTTTTCGGCACTCTGCACCAAACTGCATATCCGTACGGATAACCCTTCCTCTTCCTCACCCCCACATACTGAAGGTGACCATTCCTCTCATTCCCATACCTTGCAGAACCATCACTTTCAACGTGACCTATGCCTTCCATGGGTGGATGTGACCAAATTTGATGGCTCAGACCCCACTGGTTTGGTAACCCAAATGGAACATTACTTCTCTTTATACAGCATTACAGATGACTTGGCCAAACTCCGATATGTTGTTCTCCATCTAGATCAAGAATGTTGGCAGTGGTGGCAATGGAGAAAAACATCTCGTCAAGGGTATATTGCTTGGACACAATTTGTGGCAGATATTTATGAATGCTTTGACACTGAAACCAACCATTTGGGTCGTTTGACAAAGATGAAAAAATTAGGAACAATGGAAGAATTTATAGCTGCCTTTGAGCGTCTGGCTTTTAGAACAGAGGGCATGTATGATGCCTTTTTCCGAGAATGTTTTATTAGCGGCCTCAAGGATGAAATTCTAGCCCATGTCCTCATGGCTCAGCCTGAGAGTTGGGTGGAGGCTACCAAAAGAGCTAAAGAAGCACAATAGGTTGTATCTTCTCAAAACTGTAAACCCTCCTTCATCCCTCACCCTAAACCAATAAATCCCACTACTCCCTCTGCTCCACTAAAGATCCAAAAATTGACCCAGGATGAAATGGTTGAACGCCAACTCAAAGGCCTTTGTTATAACTGTGATGACAAATATTTCCTGGGCCACAAGTGTAAAGAAAAAAACATTTTTATGGCCATATCCGAGGAGATTTCGGAGGAAGATGAAGAAAATCCCTCTATGTCTAAATCACCTGAATCCACTAACATAACCCCTCCCTCAAACCCTCCCGAAGTAGAACCAGTCATTTCCCTCAATGCTCTCACTGGCTTCTCCACTCCCCAAACCCTCAAGCTAATCAGTTACATCAAGCATCAGAAGGTCATCATTCTGGTTGATAGTGGCAGCACCCATAATTTTATTCATCGCCACATTGCCCAAGAAACTCATTGCTACATCCATACCATCAATAATTTCTAGATCATGATTGCCAATGGTGGTTCCATGAAATGTGGAGGGCGTTGTGAAAATGTGAGTCTCCAAATTGGTGACTACCACCTAAAATCCCATATGTTTGCTATCGACATGGGAGGTTGTGACATTGTGCTGGGTGTAGACTGGCTAAGGACTTTGGGTCCCATTCTCATGGATTTTAAAGACTTAACCATGCAATTCGACTAGGAGGGACACCAATATAAGTTCCAAGGCATCACCACTGGTTCACCTGAGATCATTAGTTCCCATCGCATGGAAAAGCTACTCAAAAAGGGTCATTCTGGTGTTATCACCCAACTCCATGCCATACAAGAAACAGAGATACCCTCTGTATCGAAAGACCTCCAAGCCATCCTTTCTAAACATCAATTGGTCTTTTCCACTCCCTAAGGCCTCCCTCCTTCCTGTGGTGTTCATGATCATTCCATTCCCCTTGTACTAGGAATCCTTCCTCCCAATATCCATCCATATCGTCACCCCTTTTCCCAAAAAAATGAAATTGAGAAAATGGTCTAGGAACTCCTTAATGCAGGTGTTATCTGCCCTAGTATGAGCCCATATTCATCTCCTGTGGTCATGGTCCTAAAGAAAGAAGGTTCTTGGCGAATGTGTCCTGACTTCCGTGCCCTCAACAAACTTACCATCAAAGAAAAATTCCCCATTCCTATCATTGATGACCTCCTGGATGAATTGAGTGGTGCCCAATTCTTCACTAAACTGGATCTTCATTTGGGCTATCACCAGATACGTATGAAAGAGGAAGATATTCCCAATATTGCCTTTATAACTCATGAGGGCCACTATGAGTTTTTGGTCATGCCCTTTGGCTTGTGTAATGCCCCCTCCACCTTCCAAAGCCTCATGAATCATGTCTTCCATCCTTTTCTCTGCCATTTTGTCTTAGTTTTCTTTGATTATATCACCATCTATAGAAAAACCTAGACAGACCATCTTGCTCACATGGATCGAGTTCTCCATCTACTCTCTCAACACCAACTTTTCTTGAAACAGTCTAAATGTGCTTTTGGTGCCTCAGAAGTAGAATACTTGGGTCATATGGTTGGCAAAGATGGTGTCAGGGTGGATCCTAAAAAGATTGAAGATATGAAATACTGGCCTCACCTAAAGACTCTTAAGAGCTTGCGTGGATTTCTAGGCTTAACAGGGTATTATCGCAAGTTTTTTAAGAATTATGGGAAGATTGTAGCACCTCTCACTGCTCTCCTAAAATATAACTCTTTCACTTGGAATCCAGCCACTGCTCAAGATTTTCAAACCTTGAAGATGGCCATGTGCAACACTCCAGTCCTCGACCTTCTTGATTTCACAAATACCTTTGTGTTGGAATTTTATGCCTCGGGGAAAGGAATTGGTGTTGTCCTTATGCAAGAGGGTCGACCTTTGGCCTTTACCAACAAGCAACTATCTGAAAGAAATTTGGGCAAATCCATCTATGAAAAGGAAATGTTGGCTATTCTACATGTCGTGGATCTATGGTGTCCTTATCTATTGGGGTAACGGTTCCAAATTAAGATAGACCATCAAAGCCTCAAGTATTTTCTGGAACAATGGATTTCCTCCCCAGAACAACAAAAATGGGTGACTAAACTCTTTGGATATGATTATGAGATAATTTATAAGAAAGGCAAAGACAATATGGTTGTGTATGCACTTTCCCAAAAATATGAAGATGAAGGATCCCTTTTTTTTCTTTCATTCATTGTACCATATTGTCTCCAAGCCGTTCTCTAGGAATGGCTACAAGATCCCAAAAGTTCGCAGCTGATCTAGCAATTGCAGTCCAATGCTCCATCTTTCCCAAGGTACTCTTGGATCCATGAGGAACATTGATACAAATGCCGTTTGTATTTAAGTAATCAATCAAATCTTAAATCCACGGTACTTTTTGAGCTTCATGATACACCCACAACAGGGCACTCCTAGTTCACCAAAACCTATGATAGGGTCAAACGTTCCTTTTTCTGGGATGGTATGAAACAGGACATTCGTAATTTTGTAGCTGAATGTGACATGTGTCAACACAACAAGGGAGAAATAGTCAAATCGTCGGGCACACTACAACCTCTCCCGATTCCACCTTCTATTTGGAAGGATATCTCTATGGACTTTATTATCGGCTTACCCAAATCGGGAAATAAATCCATCATCATGGTGGTTGTTGATCGCCTTTCCAAGTATGCTCATTTATGCGCCCTTCAACACCCATTTATAGCATCCACGGTGGCTTAAATATTCAGGGATGAGGTCTTCAAGCTTCATGGCATGCCACACTCTATTGTTTCTGATCACGACCCAACTTTCACAAGCAATTTTTGGCAAGAATTGTTCAAGATACAAGGCACAGAATTGCATCTCAGCACAATTTATCATCCCTAGACAGATGGCCAAACATAAGTTGTCAACAAGTGTTTGGAAACATATTTGAGGTATTTTGCCTCGGAAAAGCAAATTCAGTGGGCTGAATGGTTACCCCTCACTGAATGGTGGTACAACACTTCATACCATATAGCTACACACATGACTCCTTTTGAAGCGGTATATGGACATAAGCCACCTTCAGTTATCTCATACTTATCGAGTGCCTCGAAGGTCCAGGCAGTTGACTAACACTTATAGCTCGAGAGGCCATTCTCCATACCCTCAAAGAGAATTTGGTCATGTCACATAATCACAGGAAGCAACAAGAATATCAAGATTGCTCTGAACATCAATTTGCAGAAGGGGATCAGGTGTTTCTTCGACTGCAACCTTACAAACAAACTTCCCTCAAGGCTGAGCATTGTCATAAGCTAGCACCCAAACTTTATGGTCCTTATACCATTCTCAATCATGTGGGACAAGTCGCCTATCAGTTAGATTTGCCCATCCATTCGAAGCTACATCCTATTTTTCATGTTTCATGCTTAAAGAAGGCGATTGGAGCTAAGTGAAAATTCAAACCAACCTTCCAGAGTTAGCTGAAGAAGGATCCATTTGGCTACAACTAGAAGCAGTTTTGGACCAGCATGAGCATCACCTACGTCAGATAACCATCAAGGAAGTGCTAGTACAATGGAAAGATACAACTACAACAGATGCCACTTGGGAACCAACTACCATTCTGCAACAATTTCCTCATCTCAAGCCTTGAGGAAAAGGTTGTTTTTAAGGGGGTGGACATGTTAAGGTCCTAACCTGCACATAGGTAGAACAATATATTCATATGTAATAAAAGTCAATATTAATAAGGCCTTTCAATAAAATAGAATAAGGCAGATGTAAGAAGACCTAATAGAAGCTTTCTCTTCTGGAAGGATATTCCTCTAGATGCTTCTTTTTAGTATAAATAAGAGTCAAGGGTATGAGAACCCTAGCTGGGAGATTATTGTAATATAGATCTTCTCAACTGGAGGTTGCCCCCTTGAAGAGGCTGTAACAACCCTAGTTAAAAGTTGCATAGGGATTATTAGGCATAATTAATTAGATAATTAATTTTCCTCATATGGTTTTAGTTAAACAATGATTAGTATTAATAATATTAATTAATTACTTATTTATTAATCAATTGACTCATTAAAGGTTTTGTAATGAATTAAAGGGGATTAATAATTTTAATTTATTTAATTAAATACCTTGCATATGCAAGGGGGGGAATGAAGCATTAAAAGAAGGGGATAAGATAATAATGAAGGGGATAAGATAATAAAGGAGGAGATAAATAAATTAATGAAGAGGAGGAGAGTCGGTGAAGGGGGGATATGATGGCGAAGAGTCTTATGGGGAGGGGGATTTATTTTGGGGGGAAGGAAGCATTATGGAGGAGGAGGATATATATTTCTATGGAATATTTTTCTGCGGAGATCTCTAGTGTGAGGAGTTTTGTTTTGGGGGTTTTTGGTGAACCATTGCAGGGGGCACCCGATTGCTGGGGGTTTTGAGCATGGGGGCCAGGATTCCTTTCGGTATCATGGAGCTAGGGAGTCGGATAGGATGCTCCTAGATGGCTGGGAGGTTAGTCGGTTTGGGCAGGGTATGGTCAAGAAGCAAGCTGGGCAAGGTAGCAGCATGGAGGACAACAAGACAAGCGGGAGTTTAGCATCAGACGAAGGTATTTTAATTTATGTATTTGTTTTATGTATTTAAGGAATATGTAGTGTTATAAGGTTGTTCGTAAGCTTATTATGTTTAGTTCAATAAATTTTATATATGTTGGTTATTGGTTATATGCTGGTTATGAAGAATTAAAAATGTTAGGATAGCATTTCCTTAAAATAAATCTTTTTTTTTATGGTTTTATAAGGCTCTGTGGAGTAGAACCTTACACATGGTATCAGAGCTTCAGTTTGAAGCACTGGAGCCTTAAGGGCTTACCTACCCACCTACCCAACGTAAGAATGGAACTGTACCCACCCAGAAATTAGATAAATCTAGCAGTCTAGGGGCCCTGAAACCCTTAATTAAGATAAATCTGGGCCAAGCTCCAGCTCCACCTAAGCTCCACCTAACCTGCAAGCCAAGCACACAATTTTTTTTACACAAATTAAAAAAAAGGGAATATAGAAAAAGTAATAAAAAGCATGCACACATGTTACGTTGCAATCACCAAAAGAAGCACCACATTTCCATATGTTGTTAATATGTTATTTCTTAGAGACTGCAATGTCAAAGGAAAGAATTTAACCATGCCAAGCTGAGAAAATAGATATAATCACCACTCAGAAATGTTTCTTCTCACATGTTTCCTCCCCAACAACTTTCATAAATGGAAAGGAAACTACTACATATCAATAATTCCAGCATCTTCTTCAATTAAACCCTTTGACAGAATAAATAAAAGAGAAATCTATTTTGAAATATTATTATTTTCTTCAAATCAAATATATTCCCTATCAAATTCAAACTTGCCTAAATGAAATAAGAATAAAGTTCTATACTCTTGCCAACATAATTAACCAAATATAATATAAGATTCAATACCTATTTTGTTTATCATCCGAGATTTCAAACAAGTCCAAAGGAAAGTCTAAACCATATTTGTATTGTACAAAATGTCAATGAAAAGCAATAAATACATAAAAGATACCTAGGCAATGATAGTAATTGTAGAACCTTTTACTTGGGCTAAGCAACTCCTCGGTATTCTCATAATCGAATGAGGCTCTCATTTCACTATTTCCAATTGTGATGTCCTCCGGGATGAAGTTGTTACATTGCAGACAATAGTGATAATTATTGCACACAATGGTGAATGGATATAACAATAAATGTAATCGCAGAAACAAAAAAGAAAAAGCATGCTTCCTCCCCAAAATAACCGGTGAAATCCCAAACTGAGCCGAATATTCAGATAACCAACAAAAGCTTGGATGAAACTCTAGTAATCGACCTCTTCAATAAAGAAAATGAATAAGAAAGTAAAAGGTTAACAAACCGATTCATTTGTCCATCGCAAGCCATTCTCTCTTCCATTATTTATCAACGATCATCACCTCTCTCCCGATCCATGGTATTCATCTTTTGAACAAACCAACATGTGATTCTAGAGTTAGTGATCTTAGCGTCTGGATTGTTTAGGCAATCAAGATAAAGCAAATGGCATCAGAAAGACCTCAAACATGATCAGACGCGATGAATTCAAACCCTAGAGCGATATCTACCCAACAATGATATGAATAGATGTGAGATTGGTGCCCAATCTCCAAACTAAGTCCCTCAACTATCGGCCATGAAGGACATTCAACAACATAACACATATCAAAGTCCGGCGACCAATACCAAGCGTCGAATTACGAAGGAGGAGCCACAGACACTGACCTCTTTCTTGGCATCAACTATGTCTAACTGTCATATGAACCTCACTCAAACAGTGAATAATCATATATAACGCTTGTGCATTCCTTTCTTCCATATCGTCAAGGTAGGAACATTTCCATGATTCTGTAGATTTTGAGGTTGAGTTATAGGTTTACTGGAACCAGAAGTCAAGATCATAGTGGAGAGCCTCTCAACCCCTCTTGGGAAAACTTTGAAGGTTTTCTTATTTGGTAGGGGGGACATCTCTCTCTCTCTTCTCAAAGACTCTAACTAAGGGATACTACCACTTGGATCACTTACGTCATTCGGATTTGTTTAGCTTGATTCTCTCCAAGAGTGAAGTGAGGCATTTAAAGAACAGAGTTAGGGTTGGTGAACTCGAACCGGAAGAACAACAGGGATAGAACAAAACCTAATTGGAAATACCACAAGGAAAGTTCCATTGCACAATGCATCTGACATTTAACACAACCCAAAATCAACACCCAGCCATGGCCGAGGTGCCACGAGCTACGCAAACAGAAAGCAATTTTGTTTTATTGATAAATCGGAGAAAAAAAAAAAAAACATGCAAGCCAAACGCCCAAGCGTCGCCGCCATAGCAAAGTCCACAAAACAACACAACCTCTAAAATGTTTCTGGAAACAGCCAAGCACCTGCCATATAACACGAAGCCCTGTGCCAAACACCAAGCTATGAAGGAGGAGGAGCCCGCGATGAAGCCTTTGTGCAAAATGCATTCGAAAATATATATATATATATATATACAAGCCAATGCTCAAACGCACAAGCGCCGAGTCGAACAAGCCACGGCCAAGAGAAGAGCCTGCAAGAGGCATTTTCTCTTGCACTATACATCAAGCCGAGTGCTCAACCAAGCCGAGACCAAACGCCCAAGCACTGAGCTAAGAAGGAAAACAATGTTCTGGAATTAGAAACGCAGGAATGAATTCGGGTTAGGGTTTGTATAGCCTTCTATATTTTTACTATTATTTTCTTTTAGGTTTGGACATCCAGAAAAGAGGGAAGGGGGCACGTGGGCCTCATGCGAGGTCCCACAATGCCCCAGGGTTATTCGAGTTGTTTTTTTATTAATTGTTTTTATTTTTTTTATTTTAATTAAGATCCGTGTATATAGTTTTTTTTATATAGATATTTGTATATATTTATATATTAATAACTTTTAAAACAAATGTAATTATAAAACATAAATTAAAATATTAATATTATTTAAAAAAAATAATTATTTATTTATTTCATTTTTATATTTATTTTTACATTTGTTTTCTTTTAAATATTTACTTATTTGAATTAATTAAAATAATAAAAACTTAATGGAGTTAATTAGACTTAGTTAATGTATAGGGGTGATTAATTTAATAATAAATTTAAAAGTATTGCGCCCAAGGCCCAATCTCCAAGTCCACGAGCTGAGAACCAAATCCCACACACAAGCACTAAGCTTCAATGCATAGCCTCGGGCTCACTACATCATATGACCACCCTTCGCCCAAGCCTTAAGAAACAACCAAACACCAACGCACCAAGGAAAGCCCATGAGTCAAGCATCGAAGGATGGCCTTGGACTCATTTCTTTGGCATTAGGTTGGAAGCCTGCTTATTTAGTTGTAAACACAAAGAATAAGGACTTAGAACAAGATAAGCGGAGGAGGCTTCATGCGCGCTAGGAGGGTAAGTTAGAGGAATTAGCGAGTGGGGTACAATGCCAACGTAACTACCAGGCGAAGGAGTAAATAGTTTTCTTAGGCGAAGAAATCAATCTTAGATGCTTTATCCCTAACCTAGCCAATCCCCTAAAAAGAGTAATGTATGTTTATAGACAAGTAAAGAAAAACTTATGCCTAACCCTGTTTCTAGTTTAAGTAGCACCAATTTGAAATGTCCTTGAACTCACCTTGACAAATTTGGTTGATGTAGGTTAAATCATATAGGATGGTTGGGAATCGAGAGAATCAAGGTAGAGGAGTGTCGTTGTAGGCACCGCCAACACTACCAGTGCCGCCACCACCATCGTCAGAACTAGCTCTCATACTGTGCTCTTTGGAGGCCATAAATGAGACTTTAAATGGGCGATAACTAGCAGGGACTGAAGTGGAACCCCCACCATCTGGAATGGGTAATCCAGAAACGTCAAGGGATTCAGGGGGAGGACCCCCACCCAAAGACATCACTCGAGAATTGCAGAAGATCAAACTTCTGGAGTTTACCGGGGGTTGCGCCAGTGAACACGTGGAAGCATGGTTGGAAGGCATGACAAGGTGTTTTTCCTTAAGGGACTATGCATCCAACTCAAAGGCGAAGATAGCAATTTTCCAGTTAAGAGACAACACCTTGAACTGGTGGGGCAACCTGGAAAGACAACTGCATCTTACCCCAAACACAGTATCCTGGGAACGTTTCGAGGAGAGGTTCCGAAGGAAATATCTACCAGCCTACTATGAGGAACAACAAGTAGGAGCGTTTCATGCCTTAGTACAGGGAAACAGGACCGTAGAAGAGTATGAGATCAGATTTATGGAATTGGTCAAATATGTTTCATACATGGATAATGACCAACGACAGGCAGAACGCTTCGTTTATGGGATAAACCCTAAGATCAAAGCTATGGTGCAGATGTGGAAACCGTCTTCAGTAGTAGAAGTAGTGGAAAATGAGAGTTACATGGAGGAACACATGAACTTGAATGGAGGTACGAGGTCGACCTTTCCGCATCGTCTTGGATTCGTGGGGAAGGCCCCTAGGAAATTTCCCAGGGGAGGGGGCTCAAGGCCACCTCCATATGGTAACAGAGTCGCACCAAGGATAGTAACCGCAGGGATTTCAATGGTAGTGAGTGTAGCATATCGTTCTTCACCAACGACGCAAACAGGTCCACGACCATCTCAGGGAACAACTAGTAGGGGCAAGGGTTCCAGGGGAAGGAACTCATTTCAGAGACAGTCACATAACAATGTGTAGACTCAATCTTCTGTTACCTGTTGGGGGTGCGGAGGACCCCATTACCAGCGTGACTACCCAGAGTTACAATCAGGATTCATGCATAGAGAAGGGAAGGCCCCGATGGGAAGAGCAAGTAGAAGCCACCATATTTACGTAGCGGTTAATAATCGCCAGGCCGAACATCAATCCACGGTGGTGGAGTCATCAGGTACGCTAAATCATATCAATGTTAAGATTTTGTTTGATTCTGGTGCGACAGATAGTTTCATTTCACCATCTACATTAGGAAAGAGTGGGTTGGCAGCCTATGAGCACGATGAATTTAAACAAGTCGAAATGGCTTTGGGGAAAAAACAAGTGGTAGGACCTAGTGCTGATAATTGTGTAGTAGACTTGGGAGTGTGTACTACCAGGTTGAAGGTATACGTCACTGCTCTTGGGGCATATGACCTAATCATTGGAATAGATTGGTTAGAAGCTCATCAAGCTTTGGTGGATTGTTTCGCAAAAAGGGTGCTTTGTGTCAACGACAAAGGAAGGCCAGTAGAGATCCAGGGTGTACGGAGAAAAGTGTCATTACGATTTATCTCAACTATGAAGGTTAAGCGATGCTTGAGACAAGGGTGTCGACTATATATAATGGAAGCAGTGAATGAAAGGAAGGGACCCTCATTGGATCAGTACCCGGTATTGTCAGAATTTAAGGATGTTTTTCCGAACGAGTTACCAGGGTTACCTCCTGAGAGGGAGCTTGATTTTACTATTGAACTAAAACCTGGTGCAGAACCAATTTCCAAGACTCCGTATCGGATGACAGCACCGGAAATTTGTGAGTTGAAAATGAAGTTGAAAGAGTTACTGGACTTAGGGCTAATAAGGCCAAGTGTTTCACCTTGGGGTGGACCAGTAATTTTTGTAAAGAAGAAGGATGGATCCTTATGATTAGGTATAGACTACTGGGACCTGAACTATGCTATAGTGAAAAATAGGTACCCGATTCCACGAATAGATAACCTCTTTGATCAGATGAAAGGAGCAGAAGTATTCTCAAAGATTGATTTGTGATTAGGGTATCATCAGTTAAGGATTAAGGAAGGCAACATCCCAAAAACCGCCTTTCGAACTCAATTTGGACATTACGAGTTTGTCGTAGTAGCTTTTGGATTGACCAATGCGCCAGTAGTATTCATGAGTCTCATGAACGACATATTCCAGAAATACTTAGAACATTTTGTAAAATTCTTCCTAGATGACATCCTCATCTATTCCAAGAATGAAAGAGAACATGAGGAACACTTACGACGAGTGTTGTCCTGCCTTAGAGAGAACACATTGTATGGGAAGTTGTCGAAATGTTCCTTCTTCTAGAAAGAGATCCACTATTTAGGTCATATCATTTCCGGTGAAGGAATCTCTGTGGACCCAGAAAAGGTAAAGACCATTATGGAATGGCCAGTGCCAAAAAATTCCCATGAGGTGAGAAGCTTCATGGGGCTAGTAGGTTATTATCGGAGATTTGTGGAAGGATTCTCAAAAATAGCGAAACTCATCACCACTTTGCAGCGCAAGGGGGTCAGGTATGAATGGATGGAAAAATGTGATAGTGCATTCATAGAGATTAAGAGATTACTAACTAGTGTGCCAATTCTACGAGTACCAGATATGGAGAAGAACTTCACAATCTGTACGGATGCCTTGAAGCAAGGGTTGGGGGATGTGCTAATGCAGGATGGAGGAGTGATAGCTTATGCATCAAGAAATTTGAAGAAACACAAAGAGCTATATGTGATTCATGATTTAGAGTTGGCAGTTGTAATGCTAGCTCTGAAACTTTGGAGGCACTATCTTGTAGGGAGAAACTTTGAGCCCAAAACAGACCATCAAAGTTTAAAACATCTCTTCACTCAAAGGGATCTGAATGCCAGGCAAAGGGGATGGAGTGAGTTTATGAGTGAGTACGATTTTGGTATTTCGTACATCAAGGGAAAGGAAAATGTGGTTGCAGATACCTTGAGTAGGAGACCATGTATCTTATCCTTGGTACCCTTAAAGGTCAATCTGAGGGAACATGTGTTGACACAACTCCAAGGAGACAGTTGGTATTTAAAGGTTACTTCAAACCTCCAGAGTGGGAGGCGATTAGATCCAAAGTATGAAGGATACAGTCTGGAAGCAGACGGATTGTTAAGATATCGAGGAAGGATGTACATCCATGAAGAGGGGGATATTCGAAGCATCATACTGAAGGAATCCCATAGAGAACTTTATTGTGCGCATCCGGGTGTGAAGAAGATGTATGCAGACATGAGGAAGCTTTTCTTCTAGGCAGGCATGAAGCGCGATGTAGTCCATTTCATCACCAAGTGCCTAGAGTGTCAACAAGTGAAATTCGATGAACATCACCTGGAAGGCCTCCTACAACCACATGATGTTCCTATGTCTAAATGGGAAGTCATTTCTATGGATTTTGTTGTGGGGTTGCCACTCACATCTCATAGACACAATGCCATTCTTGTGATAGTGGATAAGTTAACCAAGAGTGCTCATTTTATTCCAGTTAGAGACACTTACGATATCACTGATGTGGCACCTGTATTTGTAAGTGAGGTTATCCATTTGCATGGGATACCTAAGAATATAATTTCAGATAGGGACTCCAGATTCACTTCTAGGTTTTGGACAAGTTTGCAGTCAGCATTGGGGACTCATTTGAACTTAAGCACAACTTATCATCCTGAAACAGATGGGAAAACTGAGAGAGTAAATCAAGTCATGGAAGACATGCTCAGGATGTATGTCATGGATAATCAAACCCAGTGGGAGAAGTACCTACCTTTGGTAGATTTTGCCTACAATAACAGTTTTCATAGCTCCATCGGAATGCCACCCTACAAAGCTCTGTATGGAAGGCCATGCAGAACGTTTTTGAGTTGGGATAGATTAGAAGGCTGAGTAACAGTTGGGCCATAATTGATTCAAGAGATGGAGGAATAGGTGATTCAAATTAGGCAGAGACTGAAGGAAGCACAGTATAGACAGAAAAGTTATGCGGATGCACACAGGACCGACCGAAGTTATGAGGTGGGAGACTAGGTTTTCATTTGTATCAGGCCTAATAAAAGTACCATATAGTTCGGGAAGGGGACAAAGTTGTCACCTTGATTTATAGGACCGTTCAGAATCCAAGAGAAAATTGGACCCATTGCCTATCGTCTCGTACTGCCACCCCACTTGCATAAAACTCATAATGTCTTTCATGTATCTGTTTTACGTCATTATGTTGCTGATGAATCACATAAACTAAATTGCAAGGAATTGCAGGTATCGAACATGGGAACTATCACGATAGAACCATTACGCATATTGGACCGTAGAGTTCGACAACTCAGGAACCGTCTGGTAGACCAATTTAAGGTCCAATGGGACAAGTATAGCCCAGGATCTGCTACTTGGGAAGACGTCGAGACACTACGATGAGACTATCCTTCACTTTTTTGACCACCTCGAGAATTTTTTTCAAGAAGGTGGGGTGTATGTAACACCACCTTTTGACTTAGACATCCAGAATTACCTGAGGCCTATATACTTTATTTTCTAGTCACAGTGAAACTATTAAATGATACACTTAAACTTTTAAGACATATGAACCGTTATGAATGTTTAAATGTTATTGATGATGATGAATATAATGCGATCTACTATGTGAATGCAAATTTTATGAATGTTTAAATGTTATTGATGATGATGAATATAATGCGATCTACACTATGAATGTAAATTTTACGAATATTTAAATGTTATTGATGATGATGTATATGATGCGACATATTGTGAGAATGTAAATTTTATGAATGTTTAAATGTTATTGATGATGTTGGATATGATGCAATCTATTTGGTAAATGATAAATTTATGAATGGGTGTCGAAATTGAATTATGGGATATTATGAGATCTATTTCTAACTTGAAAACTTGATGTTAAGTTGTTGGTACATGGATACCAAATTGAAATGATGATTGCATGCAATTACATGATGATAATGCATAGAAATGTATGAGTTTTTGTTACAGACTAATCTGCAGGCTATGGGCTATGAAATAGCCAACGTAATGATGATGAAAGTGGATATCATGACCACTATCCAAGAAACATTATGGTATGAATATTTGTATGTGAAATTATATTGGTTTGGATGCATTGCTATGATATGTGGACCAGTTCAGGATTTCAGGTGATGAGACTACCCAAAACCGAATAAACAATGACAAAACTCCCAGCAACACGGTGCCACTATATATTCCATTGTAGGGTGTGGACCCTAGTTATGATTAGGAGGGGTGGAGGCATTTCCCACAGTGTATCCTCTGAAACCTGAAGTCATGGAAGGACGGTGTTAGCTCACGCTCCCCAAGACATGTGATGATGACTGTCAGTTTCATGCTGGGGAAGCTTGGTCGAGATAGTGACACTTCCACTTACGGGTTCTATTTGGAGTTAGGTCAATATAGTTGACGCTCCAAGATAGTCTAGCAAAGGAAGGATAGGAATGAAGATGGCAATAAGTTAGGGAGGAAGGATGAGTAGAAATAGTTGAGAAAGTATGGAGATTTGTCTGATGGTGGAATTTAATGTTTTCCCTTCTAAAAAGAAAATGTGTATATATGAATATTCATAATTACGTAACTAAACCACAATTGTCTAA
>ML807512.1:54351-79491 GCA_009831015.1 Picea engelmannii | reverse complement strand
TCCTTTATCCTTTCCCTTTCTTAAGTCAACTTAAAAATATAACTTTTAACTTCTTGACTTTCCCCCCTTCAGTGTGAGACTATGACCTAGTGGGGGTGCCTAGGCCACTGAGTCTCCTCCTCACCTCTCTAAGAGGTGGGGGGCATTACAGAGATACATGTAAGAAGAGGAGACACAATATTTATAAGGTCGGTCGACTTAAAGTACTATTTCTAATTGTTCTACTGTGCCTGGATTTCCTTTGGTGGTTTCGTCAACTTGTTTGTTCTTTTCTCTTTTTGTGTTGTCTTTCAAGGCGGTCTAAATAATAGTAAGGGCTAACTGCTTTGTTTTTTGAATGAAGTTACACCATGTGTCGATCACCTACTTTGCTTCCAAATTTAATATTTTCGACTGGGAAATCAGCTCGACTTTCTCTATTATACTTGATGTCTGAGATGTACCTGACTCTTGGTCAAATTTATGTTTTGCGGCCTACATTTTATATATGAGTTGGTTGAGGTGGCTCATTGCTTGGTAAATTTCTAGTTGTATTATGTGTCCATCCTTCTTCCATTCCTTCTCTTTCTATGACATTTATTTCTCCGTTTCTTTTTATTTTTCCAACTATGTGGTGAGGGATTCTTTTATTTTTTTATCAGTAGCTAAGTTTCTTTCCCTTTCTATACTGTGGACTGCAGCCTTTTGTATCCAACATTTACTAAATGCATCAGCAAAATGAGTCGACCATTCACTTACCACATAATTCAGTGTGTTATCTTGTTTGGTTAATTTATCTATGTTCTACTTGAAGCCTTTCAAATTATTCCATTATTTTTCTAAGGTGCGACCATCTGCTCCTGATATATTTAAATTACTTTGATGGATAAGTCGTGTTGTTCAAATTCTCCTTTTTCTTTTTTCAGATCCACTACCTATTGGTATTCCATACTAGTTTTGATCATTATATCAATTATCTCTTTCAAGCCTTCTAAGGGGTTCTATGCTTCTGGTATCTGATATATCCCCTCGTGCAATCTGAATGCTTCTCTACATCCCTCCAAGATATTATTTTTCTCTCGACCCGACTTCCTTATTTGAGCACCTTCTTCCATCTCCTTGTTGATTCTTTTGAAATAGCTCCATGTAAGTCAAGTAAGTGTTTGTCAGAAATAGTGGTTGGTTTGAATGAGGCCTCGACCGATGAACTTGATGGAGTAGTTGTTCTAGTCGTTCTAATGGTAATCATGGATGGCTTCCTTTTATTTCTTTTATCTGTAGATTTGGATGGTTGACCATCTTTTGTTATCACATGTTGTTTCATCGAGATTCTCTTTCATATTGTTTCATCTTTTTCTTCCTCCTCATGTTGGGTGTTTTTCACCTTCATATCCTATTTGTCCTAGAGATATGGCCCTTTTGTGTTAATATGCTCAACATCAATATGGTTTACCTTAGGAAAAGTCCTCTAAGTTTGCATATTTTGAAAAGTTCTCCTTTTGTATGTTTGGGATGTCTCTTTCTGTATTTGTTTCCTTAGTTCTCTGGATGACCTCGGCTTGATGTGTCTCAGTTGTTTGCAAGAATTCTTCTTTTTGATCCAATGCCTCAAATGAATGGACTGCCTATTTCTGTGTCAGTATGGTCGACTCTCTGACTTGTATTGATTCAACTGGATGTTGTGGTGATGTTGGTTTTCTAGTCGATTGTTGATGTATCGAATCAATGTCAATTTCCTTGAATGAATCTTGTTGCTCCATGTCGAGAGTTTCTATATCGACATCATTTGTCTCGACTGGCTGATATGACTCTATTGCTTCATATGACTCATTGATTATGATTTGCCTCTTATTTTTATTTGTTGGAAGTTCTTCGATGACTGGTACTGGCTTTATTGGAGGTGATTCCCTGGTCAAGTCAATTGTTGCATCGAGTTTCCTTTTATTACTTGGTGTTACTCTTGGCCTTGTTTCCCATTCTATCGTGTTTACTGTGACCTTTATTGGGATAACATAAGTATTTTTTCTCTCTAAATTTTTCTATCTTTTTTCCCCTCTTGTTTAAATTTTCCTAAGTGTGCTTTTGATGTTCTTAACCTGCTTCTTTTGTTCCTTATATTTCTATAAATCCTCCCTAATTTATGGTCCAACCGAGGAACTGTATATATTCTTCATGACAATAGTGTCTTTTTGAGTTTTCTTCATCTTCTCAGTGATCTTGGTGGTAATACTTGTCATTTTCTCTTGGATAATGGGTCGTTGAAGTCGATGTCTACCTCCAAATGGGATGTTTCTCTCCAAATATCCTATGTGTCGATCTCGAGTGATTCTTCCTCGGAAACCTTTTTCCCCTTGATAATTTTGGTCGATTGCTTTCTTTCTCCTGGGGAAGGATTTGCATGTATGAATTTCAGAGCTTGTAAGTCTTCGAAAAAAGGAGATATGTAAATATATACTTCTTTTTCTTCTTCTTGTTCCTCGTCGATCAATGGAAATATTATAGGTACCCATGTTTGTTGTGCCTCATGAGGAATTTCTAAATTCTGGTTGATTTGTCTTTCCATCTCTCTAAATATTTCTTCCATTGTCGGTTGGTAGTGCATTTATTTTGGCTCTGGTGCTGACATGACTCCACACCACAATTTTGTGCAATCTAGTTCGAGTTGAATATGACAGGGTGTTGGAAGTGCTCGATGGAGTACTTGTTTGACTCGCAATATGTGGGTACTATCTTTCAATCCTACAATCCACAGTCGAAATATCTCGTGTGGTGGAAGTGAGTTTGATGTACATGTCTTATTAAAAGAGAAGACTATGTGCTTCTTTGTTGTTAGGGTTTTCTTACATGTAAATGTTTCTTCACCAAAAGGCCCATATTTTTCCATTGTTTTCCAGATTAATAGTGAAGGAAATTTGATGGCCTTTCATTCATCTTGAAATTCATTGCAATTAGTTCTGATTATTCCAGCCAAGTGTTCCGCCCAATTGAACCTATATGCATTATGATAGACTTGAACTATTGCCTTGACCATTGTCATGTTTACGTCAAATGCATGACCTGCTATTGTGAAGTAAAAATAAATTATTATGGAATTCTTGAGGGCTCTTAGGTAGGTAATTTTGTTGATCAACAACCCCTTATATTTCTTGGTCATCTTCGACCCCGTCAGAAATTGCATCCAGTATTTAGTGTTGGACGACTTGGGTACCTTGGCCCTTATCCTTAGGATGCCCAATATTTGGTAGAGGAGTCTTTCGATTATTTCTATTGGCCGATACAACCAGAGGTATCCTTGATGATACCGTCTAATAATGAATTTGGTTGCTTCTTCTTTCCATCGACCCATGTCAACAACTTGTAGGGCACCAACAATATGTCTAATTCCTGCTTTTTCTAGGAATCTGGTTTCTTCTTTCCATATTCATTCCTACATTTCCCATTCTATGAATTTTATCCAGTGATTTCTCCAATATACTTCCTCCATCTTCGATATATGAATGTTCCGCATCCGAAATTGCAATGGTGTCGTAGTCACTCTATCAAAAACTTTCCTTGGTCTTGAACCTTTTGTTGAGATGCTGAATTGACATCTCATCCTAATCATTTATGGATCCTAATTACTGGTTTCAGGAAAGGTTGGTGAATTTGCGGGTTCGATCGAATATGCACTATGCTCTATACTTAGTTGTGGAGGCAAAAATAATAATGAGGAAAATTCATATGCTTCTTCCATATTTATAGCTGGTGTCGAGAGCGTCAGGTTTAATGCATCCAAATTTTCTAGTCTTTCATGATCTTCCATCATAAATATTGATGGTATGAGTGATTCGATCGAATGTGTTGGATTACTTAGAGGGGGGGTGAATCAATAATAGAGAAATTTAATCCCTTTTCACCATAAAATGTGAGTGTTATATCAATGTAGCATTATCACACAATAGTTGTAGAGTAAATAAACAATGAACAATTGAGAAATCACACACATACAATGTACACCAATGTTTTACGTGGAAACCCAAAGCGGGAGAAAACCACATATCGATTTTTCTTATATGTCTTTATGAATTACATTCATGGGAAGCACCGACTTCCTTTGTTCTCCAGCTGCAACTGGAAGGAGGCTCCAACCCCCTAATTTATTAGGATACAACCTGAGGGAAGCTCCAACTCCCCAAATCTATGGATCTAACCAGAAGGAAGCTACAACCCCCTATGTTTTCTAGATACAACCATAAGGTGGCTACAACCACCTATCCTTGCCCCGTCCAACCGCCCTAAAATATAAATGTCAAATGTAGACAACCTGTCACTGTCACTGAATCAAACACTACCACTGTCAACCTATCAATGTCACTGAATCAACCACGACCACTTTCAACCTTTCACTGTCAACCTGTACCAATAACCTGTACCAATCAACTTGCACCAAAAAACCTGTACCAATAACCTGAACCAACATGTACCATGCATCAACCATGCATTAACCTTGATTCATCAAGATGTACCAACGTCATCAACTATACACCTCATGTATGTGCCAACTCATCAACTATACACCTCATGTATGTGCCAACTCATCAACTACTTGTCTCAACTATGTACCCAACATGTACCTCAACCATATACCAAATACATACACCAATATAACCATCAAAAGTTGTCCAACAATTGATCACTCTATCCATAAACCAAACACCATAAACCCTTACATAAAACCATGTGCCACAACCTCACTCTTATGTAGCCTCAAGATAAACCAAAAACTTCAACAACACATCACAACCAAAATACCAATACCCATATGCCAAATACCAACAACAAAATACCAATTGTATCCCTCAACAAATCTGATATATGCAGCAATACTGAACATCCAATACCATATCAAGAGCTAAACCCTAGCTCACAAAACATACCTCAAAAAATATGTGCCATATATTTCATAAATAGACCTCAACCATGTTGCTACCGTTATTTTTCTATCGCACTTTTTCTATCGCGATTTTTCAGCCGTACTTTTTCTGCTGCGATTTTTCTGCCATGATTTTTCTATCGCACTTTTTCTGCCGTGATTTTTCTGTCCCATTTTTTCTACCATAGTTTTCCTACTGCATGTTTTCTGTCGCACTTTTCCTGCTGCACTTTTCCTTCCACACTTTTCCTGTTGCACTTTTTCTACCACACTTTTCTTGCTGCACTTTTCTTTCCACACTTTTCTCTATCAATAATACCTGCCCAAATAACCCTTCACAAAATAGATATTCAATGATATTCAATAGGTTCAAGTGTGATTAAATGAGAGAGCTTTGCCTCTTATTTATACTTTCATATAGCATCCCACTTTCCTTTTTTTAGGGATTTCTCCATTAACTTTATTATTTAAATAATTTATGTTGCAAACATTTTGACTACTTTGACCTTTTGCGGCTTCTAGATGACTCATGAGGGTTCTCCAACTTCACATGGCCATAATTATCTGACCGTGAGGAGTTATGTGATGTTCCACATACCAGCAGAAATGGCATGACATGTACTATCCATCTAGAATAGTCTTACCTGCAAATATATAAAAAAATCATACCATTATCCTTCAAACAAACTTGGGTCCATTACCCAAACCTTTGTTCTACTGAAATTCGCTACCAAACTTTCTCCAAAGGTTGACATCAATCACAAAGGGCTTACATAAATCTACAATATCACTCTCCAATGGTTGACAGCAATGAAAACCAACAATCCATACCAACTTTCCATCAACCTAATCCAACTATCTAACAATCTCCCCCTTTGGAATTGATGGCAACACCAACATTGATGGCAACACTTAGTCATGATAAAATTCATGCTTATACTCCTCATAAATGTTTCTATCTCTCCCCCTTTGACATCAATGGAAAATGGCATCTCCCTTTGGGGTTGCTCCCCCTGATTGACCTCTCCTTAGAGTTGCTCCCCTTGTCTACATGCCTTTGATTTTTCTTTGTGTTTATAAGTCTCTGATTACTCTCTCTCCCTTCATATGAATAATATCTCCCCCTTTGAAGTCATATCGCTTATTCTTCCCTTGTGACAGTCACTCCCCTTGGAAACATGCCTCTATGCTCTCTCTCTAAGCATTTACCTTTGCATATGATAAATCTCTCCCCCTTTTTCATCAATGGAAAAGGTATCTTTCCATCTGGGACTTCTCCCCCTAACTGAATTGTCCTTGGGGATAATCCCCTTGATTGAACTCTTCCTGAAACTGATCTACCAATGTAAAATGTCCTCTTTATGGTGCTTCCTTGTGTAGATATAAGACATATAAGATCAGAATTAAAAAGCATTCATTTTGGAGTAGAAATTACTCCAAGTATCTGGCGAATATACTCAAAGGATTCTCTTGGAAGCGGTTTTGTAAAGATGTTTTCCACTTGTTCTTTTTTTCCCACATAGTCAACTCTAATGTTCTTCTCTGCAACCATTTCTCGTAGAAAGTGATACTTTATTATAATTTTCTTCATCTTGGAGTGCATCATCGACTTCTTTGAGATACTGATGGCGGTTTTATTATCACAATAGATTGGAATGGGGTAATCATACTCAACCTGTATATCTATCAGAGCTTGTTTCATCCATAGAACCTATGTACAACATAGTGTTGCTACAATATACTCTACCTCGGCTATAGATAAGGATATTGATGATTGTTTCTTGCTTAACTATGATACTAAACACTCACCCAAGTAGAACGTTGCTCCACTAGTGCTTCATCGATCATCAATGCAACCTGCTCAATTTGCATTTGTGTATGCAATAAGTGATAGATCCTTTCCTTTTGGATAGCATAATCCAAAATCTTTTGTTCCTTTGAGATATATGAAAATCCTCTTCACTATTAATACATGTGATTCCTTTGGTGCTACTTGAAATCATTCCACCTGTCCAATTGCCTGCATTACATCTGGTCTAGATGTTGTCACATATAGTAAGCTACCAATCATTGACTTGTATTTCCTCTATTCTGTATACTTTGAATAATCATATTTTCTCAACTTGCAACTAGTTTGCATAGGAGTGGTAACTAGTTTGCAATCTTCCATTCTGAACCTCTTTAGCATTTCTATGATATACTTAATTTGAGAAATAAAAATTCCTTGGTTCCTTTGACATATATGAAGACCCTAAAAGAAGGATAGTTCTCCAAGTAATGAAATTTCAAATTCATTATGCATATCCTTTGCAAATTTCTGGCTTAACCTATCATCAGTACTTCCAAAAATAATATCATCAACATAAGCTTCAATTAATAAAATACTATCTTGAGTTACCTTGATGTAGAGGTTGTTGTC
Source organism: Picea engelmannii (assembly GCA_009831015.1). Taxonomy (NCBI): domain Eukaryota; kingdom Viridiplantae; phylum Streptophyta; class Pinopsida; order Pinales; family Pinaceae; genus Picea; species Picea engelmannii. The sequence continues at coordinate 72,181 of ML807512.1, read as the reverse complement.
TACACTTCCTTTTCTGAAACTTGCCTAATGTAGATATTTATCAAGTCTAGAGTACCATTCTCTAGGATCCCATTTTAGACCATACAAGGACGCCTTCAATTTACACACATAATCTACATTCTTTGACAACATAAATCCTTCTGGTTGTTCAATGTAGACTTCTTCTTCAAGTTCCCCATTCAGAAAAGTTGATTTCACGTCTAAATGATACACTTTAATATTCTTGGAGCATGCATAATCTAGGAGAAATCAGATTGCTTCCATTCTATAAACTGAAGAAAATGTCTCTTCAAAGTCGATTCCTTCAACCTATGTGTATCCTTCACATGCCAATATAGATTTGTTCCTTGTAATATGTCCATATTCATTCAATTTATTTCTGAATACCCAATTTGTGCCAATCACATTCTTATTCGTTGGTATTGGAACCAATTCCCAAGTGTCATTCTTCTCTATTTGATCCAATTCTTTATCCATGGCCTTATTCCAAAATTCATCCTTGTTGTCCTTTTCAAAACTTTTTGGTTCAATCATAGATGAGAGTGCTAGGTACATTTGTTTTGGTGAACAGATTCTTCTTCTAGTCTCAACTCCTGCATCTTTGTTTTCGATAATCTGATCTGAAGGATGATTCTTCTGTACTCGTTTACTAGGTGTTTTTGGAGGCACTTGTTGAACTTGTTCTTCTACTTATGTTTGATCCTCTTCATCTTCCCCTTCTACTTCTTCTTCGTAAAGTTGTTCCATTGATTCGTTTTCTTCTTCCTTTAATTCCCATCCACCTGTTTAATCAATTGTTACATTGATTATTTCCACAACTTTGTTCAACCTCAGATTGTAATACTTGTATTCTTTCCTTGTACTTGAGTAACCAACAAGTACTCATTTTTCCACACGAGAGTCAAACTTTCCCATTCTTCCATATTCTCTTTTGATGTAGCATTTGATTCCAAATACTCTGAAGTGTTTCACATTTGCTGGTCTTCCTTTCCATCGCTCGTAGTGAATTTTGTCATTTTTGTTTCTGAGCATTACTTTGTTTTGAATGTGAACTTTTGTATGCACTGCATGTGTCCAAAAAATATCTGTCAATTTGGAATTCATTAGCATTGTTTGATCCATTTCCTATGTAATTATCATACATTATGATAATGTTCCTTTCTCTTTGAACCACTCTCTGAGCCAATATATGAATCCATGTTCTTGCCCATACTATCCAAGACTCTACTTGCACAATTTTCCATAATATTGACCCATTTATCACTATACTATCATGAAGTCTTGATTAATCCATAAAATTGAACTTCTGCTAACTGTCTGATCTGGATTTGTCTTCTCAAACTCTACAAGCTACTCAAATGATGGTTCTTTGGTCTGTCACAACTATCACATAGACTCCCCCTGTCTAATATTCATATTACCTGGGATTCTCTAAGCCAGATGTCTCAGAACAATTCCTTGTCTGATGTGTATCCATCATCATCTTCATCAGTAGATTCATCATCTCTCTGAGCTATGACTTCTTTCTTTCTATCTGTGGATTCATCTTTCACTACAATGCCTAAAAGTACAATCACTTGAACCTGTTCCTTATTTACATGTCCTTCTTTTCTTTCAATTATTTTCTAAACCTTTCTGTATCTGACATCTTTCTTTTTCTCTATAGAATTTTCTTCATCTCCTTTCATTTCCAATATTGCGATCTCTGGGACTTGGTATTTGTTCACATGTTCTTTTTGTTTTCTTATCCATACTTTCTTATATCTTATATCAGTGTTCTCTTTCATGGAAGTATCGATCATGCTTATACAATCACTAGATATGTGTCCATAGTTATGAAATTTGTAACATTCAATGTTAAATGGGGCCACATATGCACTTCTTTATTGAACATTTCTTTTATAATCCCTGCAATCTGCAACATTGTGTCCAAAACTAGTACAATAAAAACAATGACCATAAAATAAATTTGCAAACCTAGGAGTGAATGATCTTCTTTGTGGTGTAGTCCTTCTGAATTTTTTCCTTGACTGATCATGATCATGATTGAAGCTTATTTGTGGCTTGAACATGAATGGTCTTCTTGAAGATGTATCTTCAATAGTTCTCTTAGATTTTGCTTGACCATGATTCCTTCCATTGAGTACTTCTGCATAACTCTTTCTATTTTCTTCATTCTTCTTTTCTAGCAACCTTGAGTGCTTCTCTTTATTCTCTATAACTGATGTGGATGTTTTTGTCTCTTCAACGTTCTTGTTGAGCTTGGCGATTTTACTTCTCAATGTGACAACTTCTTCTTCACGATTCTCAACCTCTTCTTCTTTCTTCATTATTTGAGACTTCGTGACTTCTTTTGTTCTTTCTCTTCTTCAAGATGAATTTCTAATGTGATTTTTTTTTTTAAATCCTTTCTCTTATTGACCAAACTCTGCCTCAAGATGGTTTAGATCGTTAGTTATTTACTTAAGATGATATGTCAATATCTTATCTCTCATTTATGTGTCTTCCTTCTGTGCTTCTATGCTGGCTTCCAAATACTGCTTTTGATATTCAAGAGTTTCTTCGATCTTTCTGGCTTCTTCTAGATGAGTTCTTAAGTTCTCGATGACTTGTTAGGCTTCTTCAAAAATGTGAACACTTTCCTTTTATTTCATCAATTCTTTCTTAGTGACTTGTTTTCTTCTCTTAGTTCATACAAATCACTAATCAATTCTTTGGTGACTATGTACTCTTCATCTTCTGAATTTGTTTGACATGGTGAACATAATTCTTCTTGTTTTGTATCTGCATCTTCTTTGGTATTTTCTAAATCTGCGATGGGTGAAGAATATATGTCACGTAACTTATCCCAAATTTATTTGGCTGATGAACATTTACTAAAATTTTCTCTTACTGTATTAGTTCATCCTTCCCAGATGAAATCCATTGCTATTTTTTTATTCTTCTTCAATTCCTTCTTGGCTACAATCTTTTCCCTTTTTGAACTATCATATCCTGTAACAACTGATAACCAAATATAATTTCCATGTGCCTGTAAAAATACTTCCATCCTTCTACTCCACATCTCATACTTAAAACCATTCTGACCATTAAACATTGGTACTCCATTCTCAGAATAATCCATGATCTCCTTCCAGTAGTTAAATTGTTTCCTGAAGGAACTTTCTCTATTACCAATTGTTGGATTACTGAGAGGGGGGTCGAATCAATAATAGACAAATTTAATCCTTTTTCACCATAAAATGCAAGTTTTATATCAATGTAACATTATCATCCAATAGTTTATGAGTAAATAAACAATGAACAAATGAGCAATCACACACATACATAGTACACCAGTGTTTTACGTGGAAACCCAAAGCGGGAGAAAACCACGTAATGTTTTTTCTTATATGTCTTTAAGAATTACATTCATTGGAAGCACCAACTTCCTTTGATTTTCAGTTGCAACTGGAAGGAGGCTCCAACCCCCTAATTTATCAGGCTACAACCTGATGGAAGCTCCAACTCTCCAAATCTATGGCTATAACCGAAAGAAGGCTACAACCCCCTATGTTCTCTGGAGACAACCAGAAGGTGGCTACAACCACCTATCCTTGTCCCGTCCAACCACCCTGAAATATAAATTCCAAATGTAGACAACCTGTCAGTGACACTAAATCAACCACTTCCACTCTCAACCTATCACTGTCACTGAATCAACCACTTCCACTGTCCACCTATCACTGTCAACCTGTACCAATAACCTGTAACAACATGTACTAATCAACCTACACCAAAAACCATGTACCAATAACCTGAACCAACATGTGCCATGCATCAACCTTGACTCAACAATATGTACCAACATCATCAATTATACACCTCATGTATGTGTCAACTCATAAACTATACACCTCATGTATGTTCCAACTCATCAACTACTTGTCTCAACCATGTAGCCAACATGTGCCTAAACCATATACCAAAGACATACACCAATATAACCATCAAAAGTTATCTAACAATTCATCACTCTATCCATAAACCAAATACCATAAACCCTTACATCAAACCATGTGCCACAACCTCACTATTATGTAGCCTCAAGCTAAACCAACAACTTCAGCAACACATCACAACCAAAATACCAATACCCATGTCAAATACCAACAACAAAATACCAATTGTATCCTTCAAAAAATCTGATATATGCAACAATATTGAACATCCAATACCATCTCAAGAGATAAACCCTATCTCACAAAATCTACCTCAAACAATATGTGCCATATCTCCCATAAATAGACCCCAACCATGTTGTTGCCGCGATTTTTCTACCGCACTATTTTTGCCGCGATTTTTCTTCCGCACTTTTTCTGCTGTGATTTTTCTTCCGCACTTTTTCTTCCGCGATTTTTCTGTCGCACTTTTTCTGCCGCGATTTTTCTGCTATGTTGTTGCAGTTTTCCTACTGCACTTTTTCTGTCGCACTTTTCCTGCCACACTTTTTCTACTGTATTTTTCATGCCGCACTTTTTCTGCCACACTTTTCTTGCCACACTTTTCATGCTACATTTTTCTCTATCAATAATACTTGCCCAAATAACCTTTCACAAAATAGATATTCAATGATATTCAATAGGTTCAAGTGTGATTAAATGAGAGAGCCTTGCCTATTATTTATACTTTCATGTAGCATCCCACTTTCCTTATTTTAGGGAGTTATCCATTAACTTTATTATTTAAACAATTTATTTTGCAAACACTTTGACTACTTTGACCTTTTGGGGCTTCTATATGACTCAAGAGGGTTCTCCAACTTCACATGGCCATAATTCTCTAACCGTGAGGAGTTATGTGACGTTCCACATACCACTGGAAATGGCATGACATGTACTATCCATCTAGAATAGTCTTACCTGCAAATAAATCAAAACTCATACCATTATCCATCAAACAAACTTGGGTCCATTACCCAAACCTTTGTGCTACCAAAATTCGCTATCGGACTTTCTCCAAGGGTTGAGATCATTATACAATATCACTCTCCAATGGTTGACATCAATGAAAACCAACAATCCATACCAACTATCCATCAACCTAAGCTAATTGTCTGACAGAATGGACGTTTAAATCGTTGCTTGTTGGCATTCGTTTGTGTCTCATCAGTCATTAATTGCAATATATTGTTGTTGATTGTCGTACGTATAAGTGTAATAAACGATTGTTTGAGTGGATTCACAATGATCATTTCCGTCATTAATGCTCTCACCAGTCTTCACCTGTCCATAATTGAATGTGATTTCTCTGTCGACACCAGTGTTTTTTCGGTTGATGTTGTCCTAGGTCGGATCGATGAGGTCTCCTCTGTTTATACGTGATAGATACATGGGCCGACCGAATGGTATTATTGAGTCGTATTTATTATTGTACTTACTTAGTCGATGTCATTGATGGCTTGTTTGCTCGTTCATTTTGATAAGTTTAACTGAGTTTGGATGAAGTTGTCTTTTTCTATCCCAATTTGATTCATGTTTTCTTGATTTGTGCTCACTTTATGTATGCTCGCCTAATATATTCTCATTTGAACCACACTCACATTTTTCCAGACTCATCCTTTCACTTGATTCTCTTCCTATGACTATTTTTTGTAAGTCGGTCGATGGGGTGGAATGTTGAGAATGTATTTTGTTGCTTTGTCCCGGGCTCGACCAAGGGATTATTTCTCTCTCCATTTTACTTTATTGTTTCTTTTCTTTAGTGGTATGGTTGTCCTTTAAATACTTTACCTTTTCAATTTTCTATACCTTAATTTTTCTAACATTTTTTTGTTTATTAATTTTAAGTAGGGTTTATTTCTTATAAGTATGATTAGTGGATTTAGTCAGTTTCTGTTGGAAACTCCCTGGTATATTTTTACAACAAGGTTCTTTTCTTTTACACCTAATACTTCTTTAGACAAGAACCATTAATTAATTTCTTAAATGGTTGCACCAATAATGTTCTATGTTGGACTGCTCTAGTCGATCGAATATATTCCACCACATAAGGCCCAAGCCATGATGTTTCCAATTTTTTGGGTTTTGCTTTTATGTGATTGTCATACAGTAAGACTAAATATCCCTCTTTTATGTATTTTTTATTTATGTGTCGAGTGTGCCATGCTTTCTTTTGTTTCTTTTGAACCTCTTAGTGATGGATCGCTATTAAAATTTCTTCTTCTAGATTTTTTAGTTGGTATAGTCGGTCATTCATACTTTTTCTCTCATCAAATTTGGCTACAGCTGCAACCCTATAGGAATTGGTACAAAATTGTAAGGGGATAACAGCTTCTTGGTCATAGACTAGCATGAATGAAGTATTCTCGGTCGATCATTTGTATGATGATATGAAAGCTCAGAGGATTGCAAGAATCTTGTCACCCCAGTCATCTTTGTTTATGTCAAAAATCTTTCTGAGTCCTTTGTGTAAGGTTTTGTTAAATTAATCGACTACCTCATTTGCTTGTGGGTGATAAGATACCATTTTCCTATGGTCTATTTAAAACTTTTCCAGTAGGACTTTAATTGTTTCATTTACAAAATGAGTTCCCTAGTCTCTTATTATTGTCAACGGACAACCAAACCTTGTAAATGTATTTTCGTAGATGAATTTTATTGCTAACTCTTTAGTAGAATATTTGACTGGCTCAACTTCTTCCCACTTGGTCACATATTCGACCGCATTAATGATGTATTTTTCCCTAGTTCATCTTTCCCTTTGTCGAAATGGCCCGATGAAATCGATAGCCCAAATTTCGAAAGATCGATTAGAATTTATTGCCCTTAGTGAAATTTATTTTTTCCACAAGGGTCTTCCAAGTCTCTAAAAACTATCACATTTTTTTACTTGATCTTGACAGTATTTATGCAGATTATGTTGGTTTTAGAGCTTGGTTATCTTCCTGATTCAGAGGTTTGTTTCAATCGTTCTTGGATCTGATTCCCTAATCGGGGGGTGTGGGTGGGTGTGGGGGGAATTTCCCCCCACAACTATCACCAGGGGGGTCTAGAGGGGGCGGTGACAATTGTTTTAGCCCCCCTTGGAGGGGGATTCAGGGGTAGTGCCCCCGAAATGAAATATTGGGAAAATTTTCCTTGTAAAATATTGTAATTTCATAGTCAATCTGGACCGTTCATTATAAGGTCGCATATTTGACGGTATAAGTTATTTTTAGGGGTTTTTTCCCTAGAAGGAAACCCTCTCTTATGAGGGAATTGTATTGTGGTTGTGTATTATCACAAATATTGTATTCTGAGAGAGGATATTGTGAGAGAAAGAAGAGGAACTTACAACAGGTGTGTTGTAGGTTGTATCCCATCATTTTGTTGGATAATAAAAAGGAAGGACCTGGAAATTTCTCTAGTGGATGTAGCCCACACTGGGTGAACCATGTATATCTGTGTATCTATTTTATTGTGTATCTTTTGTATTTTATTTCCACATTTTTTTTATTACGTCAAATTCAAATTCCCGAAATAATATTAACCAACAATAAATATTTCCTTAATGAACTAGTTTATTCACCAAGTATTTCAGTGCTTAATGGTCTGTAAAAAATGTAAATGGATTTGCAAGTAAATAGAGACAACTTTTGTAGAGAAAAAATGATTGATAGGGCTTCCCTTTCCATAGTCAAATAGATTCTTTCTTCCTTATTCAGTTTTCAAATTTCATACTCATTTGGATGATCCATTGTGTCATCTTATGGCTATTCTAACACTGACCCGACAACTACATTGGATGTATCGACATAGACATGAAATTTTCTCGACAAGCCTGGAAATTTTAGAATGGGTGCTTCAACCAATTTATTCTTTAAGAATTCGAAGGATTCCTGTCAGTCTTGGATCCATTTAAATTCAACATATTTTCATAAGAGCTCATCCATTTGGAAGGTGATGTCCAAGTAGTGGTGTATAAACTTCTTATAATATCACGTCTGTCCAAATAAAATTTCAATTTTTCTTTTATTCAGAGGCGGTTTTAGATCAAGGATAATATTAATATTAGACATGTTGACCTTTACCCCATCTTTACATACCACATTTTCTATCAGGATTCCAATAGGTGTGGAAAATATACATTTCGTGATATTTAATGATAGTTGAATTTGTCTACAACGTTCTGGCATAAGTTGAATCCATTGTATGTGATTTTTTAATAGATTATATATTGTCCAGTCATCGAAGTATATGGCCATGGTTTTATAGATATACTCTTGAAATGATTTAACCACTATTCTCGAAAAAACTGTTGGTGCATTCTTCAATTCAAATGGCATTATTCTGTAGGAAAAAGATCCAAATTATGACACGAATGTTGTTTTTTCCTTATATTTTTTTTCTATTGGCACTTGCTTATATCCTAAGAACCCATCAGTGAATGAATAACAGTCATTTCCAATGACTTCTTTGATAATTTTATCAGCAAAGGGGGTGGGAAACAGATCTGTCATATTTTTTTTATTGAGTCCTCAAAAATCGACACAAATTCTTAGCTTTTGGGATCATGTTTCTTTGGTTGCACCACCATGGGACTTGCTCATTCTGCCTTTTCTATAGGGTAAATAATACCTTATTGTATCATTCCTTTGATATTCTTTGGAATGATCGATTTATATTTATGCACTAACTTGTACAGTCATTTTTTGATTGGTTTTTTCTCCTGGAATAAGTTCCATCTTCATTTTTCCCATTTCCTCTACAAGTCCTTTCAATTCCTTGTAGTTGCATGAAAAAACATCTTGATACTCTTTTAATAGATTGACTATGTTGGTTGTTTGCTTATCAGACAAATAATCACCTATTCTTACCATTTTTTGTCTATCATCATTTGACATGTTGAATTCCTTTGTTTTGATTTCTGCATCCATCCATTCTGGTGGCTTTGTTTCATGGAGGTGGCATTCTCCTTCTTAATTTTTTGTAAAACTTTTTGGGAAGTAGGGTTGTTTCTGGTCTTCTTTTTGTTCCATGGCTATACTGAGTACTAATTTCACATGATTTTGTAGTGTTGGGTGGTATTTTTTCCATTGGAATCTCTATCCTGGCCATTTTATATTTTCCATGTCAATCCTTCGTGCAGTCGAGATTTCTTTGTTTTATACCAAAACAAAATTGCAAGTCGATGTCGATCCTCCATCGACAAACATCTTTCTTTTTCTTTCTGCATAGCTGGTGAAGGATTTTCTAGAAATGTTTTTATCTCTTATGTTGCATCTCTCAAGTGTTCTTCTTCTGGATTGAATTCGAAGTCTTGTACAAAATTTTCTTTAATTTCATCCTAGTTTGATGTATGGACACAGGCTTATTCAATATTATACCACTTGTTTGGTATGTCATATAATGTACTTGAAAACATATGGGGCCATACCCTTTTATATTTATATCCTATTTTTCACCACTTGCTTTCGCAACGTTGAATGTGTTCTACTAGGTCGTAGCTCAGTTTGAAGGTGGGAATATCTACAGCTTTGTATAATTTATTGTATCTGAATTGTTCAACAAAGTATGTCGACACAGTTGTCCATGTTTGTAATCTGGGGGAATTTGTTTCCCACCATCTTGCAGCTTGGCCTCTGAAAGTTTCCACAAATCTTTGTGTCCTTCCTTGCTCTCCTATGAACTTTTATACCTCTTCGACATGGGTCTAAGGGGCATGTTGTTTACTGTATCGTAAGGCTTAGCTTGTTTGATTTTCAATCAGTATAAGAGTGGGAGTTTTTCGAGTTAATTTTTCATATAAATTTGGTATGGTCTGGATTAAGTAGCATGTTTTAAGATGTTTCTTTGGAATAATTTCAATAGACCAACAATATTTTGCACGTTCTTCATAATTTTAAATTTTCCATTTGTATAAGGAGGAGTTGGAATTATGCCCGAACGACATGGGATATTCTCTCTAAATTTCTCCTTCTGCAGACAGTTCTATATAATCATTTTGTTCATTGTTTATCTGATATAGGAATTTGGCTTCTTGATTTTCATCCCATGACTCCATCCATGGTTTTCCTTCCTTTGGATCTGGGGGAATAATTATTTTTCTCCCACTTCCTTTCAACTTAATTCTATCTCTTTCAAGGGAGATAATTTCTTTCATTCGTCGACCCCATGGCCGACTAACAAGAGTTGTGTATGTTGGAATTCCTTCGACAAGGTCGATCACTTCGAATTCGATCGAAGTAGGTATTCCCATAATTTCAGTGTCGGCATTTCTCAATATTCCAATTGGTTATATTAATCTTTGATCAGATAATTTAATATAGTTCAACATGGGTGCTAGGATTGGTCTACCCATTCGTATCCATGTTTCTCATGGAAAAATATTTACTTGAGAACCAAAATCAACAACCACCTAATTAACCATCATTCCCTCAATATCCAAGTCCACTCGTGGATCGTAATCTTTGATGTTATAAGAGAGGTGATTTTCATCCTTGGTCAATCTCTAAACATATTTGTATCCTCATAATATGTTGAGTAGATCCAAAAGTATACCTATTGAATTTTTTTCTTTGAGGAGATGCAAAAAATCTTTGATGATGTCTTCACTTTGACTTATCGATATTTTTGATCTTATGCGGAGTTCTTGAAGAATTTAAGAGCTTCTCTCATGATTTTCTCTTCTTTATTTGGGATTGGGAAGTTGTTATCCTTCTTTCTTTGGTAATTTTGTGGTGGAGTGTGAATATATTGTCCTGCACCCGACCTTCTAACAATATGTAAGTTTTTTGAGTTCATCACCTCTTCCTTGGATACTACATGTAGTAGATTCACATTTTTTCTTGGTATGATTTTTTCTAGTACTATCAAGAATTATTCTAAGGAGTGATCTCCAATGCCACATATATTGCAAAATTTTAGATCAGTTCTATTTTTTATAAGGAAATATGGGTTGGTGTGATCATCTTTCCAACAATCGAAAAAATAAGGTCGTCCATGACCTCAACCTCGACCACTGAATCCATGTCGGCCTCCTCGACCTCGACCATTTCATCCACATCAACCTCCTCAACCTCGACCATGACCACCATAGTAGTCGTCTCTTTCACCATAGTTGTTTTCTTAATCGGTGGTTTTTGTGTGGTATATTGTTCGTAAATTTTTCTAATTTTGAGAGTTTAGATGGAATTATGATGTTCGGTGATTCAAAGCTTCATAGATATGGCACCACTTCATGTTTTTTAGATTATGTGAACAATATTATACACTGTGATCAATTATTCATTCTCATATGTTACAATATTTTTGTGCTTGAATTCGATGGATGTATGTTGTTTGTGTGCTCTCAATGCGAGGGAAATTATCCTCAGTTTGGGATATTTAATCTTTATATTTGATTAATCATCATTCCAAAGGTTGTGTCACTTCCTGACTATAATTAATTTCTTCTCTTGAGATTATATGTGGTAGGGGGGTTGAGTCGGTGAGATACTTAATTTGAATAATCATATTATCGACTTCATTTCACTTTGGCTCGGTAATTAGTGCATCTCATAGGTTTCCCTAGTCATCCATTATGTACCATCTACAATCTCTATTGGAGAAATTCTCTTATCCATGGGTTGGTTTCTGGTGTGGGAGATGTACGTAAAGTTGTTCCATATTCTTCGTAGTTCATAATTTCTAGTTCGTTGTTTGGTTGATGGTTGTTCAGTTGTGGGTCACTACTTTTGTCAGGTGTCGCCGAGGCTTCTTATATTTCTAGCTTTGGTCGATCTATGTCTGACACAAACTTCTCATGTGCTTTATTAGGCTGACCCTCAACAAACATATTTCTATTTGATTTTCTGTTGTTCCACTAGTTACAAAGTTATTCTCTTTTCTATTTCCTTTTATCCTGTTCTATTTTTTGGATATTCGCGGATTGCTTATGGGATTTCTTCCCTCTTGATGAAATTTAGGCTTGGGAAATACTAATTATTTTTTTATGACATCTCACAGTTTCGATCAACCCCCCATTTCTAAACCGACTTACTCTAAGTCGGTAGAATTAGCTATGTTTATTTATTTAAGAAGTAGTCATGGGATTCTCTTGTATATTTTCACTTTTCTTCAAGAAATGCTTCCCACTTTTCATCTCTTTCTTGGAAGTTACTATTTGGTAATGGTGTGCCTAGTCTTGGTCGATATTCGATGATGTCACCGACTCCCTTGTCAAGGATGAATTTATGAAGAAGTGTTGGAACCATGAATAAAAATATGCCATGCCATTCAGTGTAAAATGTTTATTTTATTTTATCGAGAGATGTCCAATATTCAATGGCTTTCTTTGAAATATAATCTCTTTGATTTCAAGCCAGGCATGCTGATTTTGTCTTCCTTCATTTGTCAACTTTAGGCCTAACTTCTCGCCGAGTGTCAGATTACTCATTACCTGATCTATTAATGTATTGAAATAATTCTTCTTTGATAACTTGAAGGAATATTTCATGTCTCTGAAATTAACTGTGACCGTGCTTCGACTAGTGAGAGGTTATTCTTTCTTGCATATTTTTTTATGTAGTTCTCAATTTTGTGCTCCCATCAATCGCGTATGTCCTACAGAGTTAGCATTTATGTAAACTTCTACATGACCAAGTTCATTAGTCCTGAGAACGGAACCAATGTTGTAATCTAGGGAAAAGGAGGGAGAGTTACAGGTATATCCTTACATAGACATCATAGATATACATGAATACACATAAACATAGATAAATACATACACAAATAATAAGATCCCAAAGAAAAATATTTTTATTATATGATAGAACAATACAACACAATTGCATATAACCTCTCACATGAATCTATTTGAGCCTTCATGTGCTTATCTATTTATACCTCTTTTAGGAAATTGTAACTACTTAACTGCCTAGGTCGGTCAGTTAACATATACTCCGACCAACCTCTACTTTTGACTACGTCGGTCGACTGACTAGTTCTTAGTTGACTATTAGGTCTAGTCGATAGAGTCGACTAGCCCCTACAACAAGTCCACTTTGACACCTTCATGAGATACAATATGACTCAAATATTCCACTTCTTGAACCCCAAAGGCAAACTTGGAAGGATTTTCATATAGTTCTTTCTCTTACAATAGTTTTAAGACCTTATCAACATGTTGTACATGCTCTTCCCAATATTTGTTATAGATTACTATGCACTAAAAGAATATTAACTCAAATTTTCTAAGGAAGGGTTTGGAAAGAGAATTCATCAAGCTTTGAAATTTTGAAGGTTCATTAGTAAATTCAAATGGAATAACCAAAAACTCATAATGACATTCATGTGTTCTAAGGGTTTTTTAGTAATGTCTTATTGCCTCATTCTAATTTGATGATATATTGAACAAAGATCCAACTTAGTAAAGAAAATTGCTCCATGAAATTCATCTAATAATTCATCAATGATAGGAATAGGGAACTTGTCTTTGATGTTAATTTTGTTGAGATGTCTATAATATAGACACATAAGCCATGAACCATCTTTTTTTGTAACCATCGACACTAGTGAAGATAAAACACTTTGGCTAAGTTAAATGATGTTGGCCCCTAAAATTTATTGAATCATATGCTCAATCTCACTTTTATATGCATATGGATTCCTGTAAGGCCTATGTTAGGTGGTACATTTCCTAGTTGTAAATGAATAACATGGTCATGATCTTGAGCAAGTGGAAATCCCTTAAGAATCTCTTCAAATACATTGGAATGATTGTTGATAACTTTTTGGGGATCCACTAGAGTAGAGGATATAGATGTTTGAACATATAGTGAGGAAAATTGTTCAATTACAACATGGTGTCTCTTTTTGAGTAATTTTTTCATGTTGTTAAATATTATCACTTTAGAGGGTTTCTCTTGGATACCTCTTAGCTCAATTTCCTTGACTTCTAAGAAAAACATCATGAAAATATATTGAAAATTAAGGGCCACTATTCCCAACGATTATAACCATGGGACTCCTAATACAAAATCAACACCCCTCATTTGGATTGCAATCACAAGACTATAAAAAAAATACTCCCCCATGTTGAGCTTAATACTATGGCACTTCCTTGAACAATTTATGGTAGCTCCATCCGTAATCATTACTTGAAACTTTGGTAGCTCCTTCTATATTGAGGGTTTTTGGGGTATTGATTCTAGTCAATGCATGATAAGATATCATTGGAATAGTGTCTTCTAGCTCTAGATATTGTGTCGGTTCCAATTCTTTCAAATTCTATGTAAAATAATTTATTCTCACCACACTTATGCCCATTATTGTACTTGTTGTCATAATTGAAACATAATCCCTTTTCTCTTCTTTCATCTATTTGTTGAGGTTCCAACCTTGTCAGTTGAGTGAAGTTAGGAGAGGAAACATGATGTTCTCTATAGTTGTTAGTGACCACTCTTCTAGTAGCCATATTTTTAATTTTTAATTTCCTTTCCAAATTGAAAGCATTCTCTAGGAATTTAGGTTACAAGAGATGCACCTCATGTTGGATGCTCTCATTTAAAGTTTCCATAAAGAGATCCAACAAATTATCCTATGATATGTTCTTTTCCCTAAGAGTTAGTTTTTGGAATTTCTAAATGTGTTATATAATTAGACCTCCTTTTTGAAGATTTATGTCCCCATAATGTTCTATCAATTCATCCATAAAAATGGACCAAGATACAATATAATCCTTTTTTCTTTCAAAAATACATTGATACTAGAAAAAATGATCATTTTATAAATACAAGGGTGTAAGATTTATCTTTTGTAATGTTGGAACTCGGTGTAGATCAAAGAATTTATCCATCTAGAATATCCATGTTGTAGGATATTTTACATCAAACTTCCTCATATCAATCTTGGGAATTAAGTACTTCATTGGTGTCGCATCAAACCCTTGATTATGTGGATTTTTATATGATAAATAATCATGATTATGGGACTCAATATTTATTTCCTCCACATTTTCATGATTTCCTTGTGCCTTTATATCTCCTTTAGGGAGTCTCTCATCTAGGTTATGTAAGAAGATAACATACATGGAATTTTTCAAATCTTCCATCTTTTCATTTATCTTGTTTTCCATTTGTTCCTTGTTTTCATCCATCTTCTTTTCCATCTTCTTTACTATTTTTTCATTATTTTCATCCATATTATTTTCCATATTCTTTACCATTCATTTTGTTTTTTCATTAATATTATTTTCCAACTGTTCCATTTGGTGAAAAAACTCTTCTCTTTTTTCTTTACTGATGGTTGAGGTATTTGGAGGTTTAGTTGGTGAAGTAAATTTTGGAGCATCCTTTGGATCCCTGTGAAAAAAAAACAATACTCCTCTTTTTCCTCTTTATCACAAATTTTTAATCACCAAAAATATACCTTCCAATCAAAAGTTATGCCAATTGTAAGTTATGTACCTTTGAAACCCTAATTTGTAGAATGCCTGGATGTTTCAATGACACGAAATGAGTAACAGATTTTGAAGGTGAAACAGAGTATGATATAAGTTGGATTGGAAACAAGGAAGGCCGACATAGAGAGAATGGACAACTGTAGATGGTTCACTCAATAGAGGTTTCAGATGAACTTCTCTTGAACATATGAACGACACGACCAATGATTTGGAAGCATTGACTCAGAGACGACACAGGGTATGACCTTGTAGCAAATCGAATGAGAGACAAATGGATTTCCCAAAACGGCTTCAAATAGTGAATCGGGGGGTGTCATGTTCAAGAGCGACACTTACTGCCAATTAATATGAATATGAGAACACATCCCAAATTTTCCCCCACCATTTCTAGCAATTACCTCTTTATTTTTACGCAAGATTGAGGAGGATAACATATGCTTGTTGATATAAGCTCATCCTTTGGATGAGTCCTTCGCAGTATGTTTAACGAACCCTAGGAAGGAGTGGTTCGGTCCCATTACGGGTATGTCGATGTTTGTTTAACAAGTCCAAAGATAGAAAACTCGAAAGTTTTTCATGATTATAGAGTCTGGAAAAACACTTAAAAGAGAACTCTCTCAGTTCCTTTTTCGTAACATAGTCCGATGAGACCGAAAAAGAGATAAATTATCGCCCAACAGACGCTTCCTTCAAATACTTTAACGAGCATGAAAAGAGCAAGGTCGCTCGGCAATCTTTTCATGTTTAGAGAATCTGAAAAGAGCTTAAAGGAGACTCCAGGTGGGTTCCTTTTTCGTATATCCTTGTTGAGCCCGAAAAAGTGATAAAAGTGTGCTCGATCGGGTTCTCCTATATTTTCGAGCGTGAGAACAGAAAAATACCAAGCTCGAGGTTTTGTACAAAAACCATAAAAAAAAAATCAAAACATGCAATGAAGAAGAAAAATATATCCGCATTCCTGTGCATGAACATCAAAGTCGTTACGCCTGCAAAAGTTGTACTCAAAAGGGCATTAGGCATTAGGTTTTAATAAATAAACAATTTATAAAATTCAAAAAAATGGTAAAAGTAAATAAAAAGGGGTAAAAACTCTTTTTACCATAATCATTTTGACTTTACCAATATTTGAGCCCAAAAACCCCTCTTTTACCCTTGAACTTTGGCATTTGATTGCGGGAGTTACGAGAATCCATTCGACGAACCGTCAGTGGTAGTGAAGTAAGCTCTCTGTCCTCTACCTTTTCATGGTTTAATTTTTCATTTTCATTGGCAAAAAACACATTTTTGAGTTTGTTTTGGGGGTTTTGGTCACGCTCAGCCATTCTCGCAGGCTAGCCACATGGGACCTGCGAGAATGGGTCATTCTCACAGTTGACCCCAAAGGGACCTGCGAGAACCTCGCATTGTACCTAAAGGGAACCTGCGAGAACCGCAAAGTGTAAAATGTTTTTAAAGTTTTGCTCAATGAAAAGATACCAAGTGTTGAATAGAGTTATTAATTGTCTTCTTATGCTTCTTATGCAGGTATTTGGCCATCACCATGGTTCTGGAATGGCGTGAAAAGGAGCACGAAGAAGATAATGTCATTGCCGAAAATCATCTGGCCACTATTTCCGCTTTACGAGACTATGGTCTTCTGAAGTTCTTTCGTATCCCGGGCATGAGGGCCCAAGTCAGGTTATTGGAGTACCTTGTGCATATGTGGGATCCTGATCAGCAAGTATTCCATGTAGGGGTCCACACATTGTCCTTGGAGATTGAGGACATTTACTTCTTGACAGGACTCTCACGGCGTGGGTACCACGTGAGCCTGACTGGTAGCAGAGGTGGTGGGCTGCCTATGAGTGAGTACTGTCACTTGCACTGTGTTCCAGAGGCAAAGAGGAGCAAAGGGAAAGTAGCTATTTGGGGAGTGAGGGATTTGACCCTCCGCACTATTTTGTTCACCATTGCTCATATGGCTTGGAGATCCGTGTTGAGTCCATTTTTGTGCTTCCACAAACCATACTTTTGCCTCTTTATTTGCCCATTTTTCCTTCATTTTATTCCACATTTCTCATAAAATAGCCTATCCAAGGTATATTTGTCATTCCAACTAGTACACTCTTTCCTTTTTGTTATTTTTCAAGTACATGTTTTAGATCTTGTTTGTTGTAGATGAGTTTTATCTTGCTATAGGTAAATGAATTTCATAATTCAGTTACATGCTTAATGTTTTCAAGACTTACTCATCATTGTGAATGGATTCTTGAATGAGAACTCAATGTGCAGTTAGACTTCAAACATTAAGATAGTTTTGAATGCTTTTGAGTTATTTTATGCTTTCAGTATTTTGATTTGATTTGATGTTAATGAATGAATGAAAGAAGACAATGAATGCATCTCTTGAATAAGAGTTTTGTTCTTCCAACATTTGATAGGTCTTAAA
>ML807512.1:10250-22761 GCA_009831015.1 Picea engelmannii | reverse complement strand
AAGAAAAGCTAAAAAATTCTCAAGTACACATTTATTTATGCTTTACATAAAAAACATACATTAACATTTCCCTGCCCTGCCCTGTAAAGCACTCTGCTTCTCTCACTGTATAAGTTTCCACAATTAAAAAAAAAACCTTTGCCCATTGACCTCACCAATGTTGACAAGATCTAACAAATAATATTATTTTTTCTAACCTTAAAAATCCACGGGATTACTGAAATTTTCCTTTCTTATAATGAACGTCTAAACCCGATTGTAGGATTTATAATTATGCAAGGCATCGGACAAACACAAACATTAGGGTAGGTTAATCTCAAAAGAGTTTTGAAGCAGCAAATACTCCCATTTTGCACAGAGAGAAGTTAGATAAAAGGTGGCTTGTTTATTCTTTAAACATTGTAACATTGGATCATTGAACGTTGATATTGAGCATCTAAATCTGTAACATGGGTTTAATTTGCAACTAGATGTTTAAATGGTTAGGATGCTTATTTCAAGCTTCACAGACTCTAAGGGTACATGGTTTTTATGCATCATGTGGATGCACAAAGAAATTTACAAAAACATTTAGGTTAAGTTGTTTATCTCAAGCTTCACAACCTCTAAAAGTTATATGATTTTTATGCAGCCTGAAAATTTTTAAAAACATTTCCTCACCTCCACCCCACCTAGGCTGTAAAGCACCTCCCTTCTCTCAATGCACCTGAAGAGACTCTGTTAGACACCTAGAGAGATGCACAAAGAAATTTACAAAAACATTTAGGTTAAGTTGTTTATCTCAAGCTTCACAACCTCTAAAAGTTATATGATTTTTATGCAGCCTGAAAAATTTTAAAAACATTTCCTCACCTCCACCCCACCTAGGCTGTAAAGCACCTCCCTTCTCTCAATGCACCTGAAGAGACTCTGTTAGACACCTAGAGAGGCAGATATATCAAGAGGTATGGAATTTATGAGATGCTAACCTCAAATATTTACCAGCATAAGGATTACTTAAGAAGATAAAAACATTGGCACTAGTACCTGATATAAGACAGATCATCTGTCATAATACTGATATAACACGACAATAAATCTGAAATGGTTCTAAAGCCAAAACCAGTACAGCCACATGATCGGAACGTCCCCTTAATCTCATAGGGAGTCAAGAATGTAAATACAAATATAATCTATAACAGATTATCAGATTATTGTAACTTTCCCTAATTACTCGATTTATTATGCAAGTC
Organism: Picea engelmannii; assembly: GCA_009831015.1. Classification (NCBI taxonomy): domain Eukaryota; kingdom Viridiplantae; phylum Streptophyta; class Pinopsida; order Pinales; family Pinaceae; genus Picea; species Picea engelmannii. The sequence continues at coordinate 21,529 of ML807512.1, read as the reverse complement.
AGACAAACACAACAATAAGTTAGGTTAAAGAAAAGCTTTGAAGGTAGCAAATACTCTCGGCACCATTTTTACTTGTAGAGAAGTGGTGTGTTTCATCCTTATAACAATGAAATGAACTTAGATAATGCATAAGATGTCTTGAATACTGATAATTTAGATAGGGCATCAGATGCCTTGAATACTGATAAGTATCAGGTTAATTTAGAAAGGGTTTTGAAAGTAAGATATACTGTGAGCACCATATTGTACAAAGAGAAGTGATATGCAAGGTGTCTTGTTTATTCTTTAAACTGTGTAACAATGAATTAAAGTAAAGTATTAAGTTCTATGCATTGGATATTGATATTGGACATCTAAATCTTTAACATAGGTTTAATTTACAATTTTTAAGAATTACAAGGTAGGGATGGCTATCTGAAGGTTCAATTTGCAATTTTTGAGGTTTACAAAGTAAGGATGCCCATCTCAAGCTTCACAACCTTAACAACATATGATTTTATGCATCATGTAGACGCATAGATACACCACCTTAACAACATATGATTTTTATGCATATACTGTGTATATGCATAAAAATCATATGTTGTTAAGGTTGTGAAGCACCATATTGTAAGATATACTGTGAGCACGATATTGTACAAAGAGAAGTGATATACTGTGAACACCATATTGTAAGATATACAATATTGTAAGGGTTTAAGTAAGATATACTGTGAGCATCATATTGTAAAAAGAGAAGTGATATACTGTGTAACAATGAATTAAAGTAAAGTAGCAAGTTCTATGCATTGGATATTGATATTGGACATCTAAATCTTTAACATGGGTTTAATTTGCAATTTTTGAGGATTACAAGGTAGGGATGCCTATCTGAAGGTTTAATTTGCAATTTTTGAGGTTTACAAGGTAGGGATGCCTATCTCCAGCTTCACAACCTTAACAACATATGAATTTTATGCATCATGTAGACGCATAGATACACCACCTTAACAACATATGATTTCTATGCATCATCATGTAGACACATAGATACACCCTGAAGGGATAAAAAACATTTACGCATTCAAACAATAAAGCACCCCCCATCTTTCTATGCAACATTGAAAATCAATTACATAAAATTTTAATTCCAAGATAAGTAATATTCATTTAGTGTGTAGGTTTTCAAAGTTCAGTTTGTCATAATGCTTCTTGACATTTCTGAATATAAACTGTGTAAGAAGTTTTGAAATGTCCAACCTTTAGAGGACACACTCCACCCATCATCAGGAACAAATGAATGATGGATGGAGTGTCCATTCAAAAGATTGGATGTTTCAAAACTTCTTACACAGTTTATATGTAGAAATCTCAAGAAACAACACCCATTACATTTGAATTTGGTCTCTGTGATGGACTAAAAAAAGAAGAATCATATTTCTAGCATGCTACCTCACATATTTAGGTAAGGGCATAATGATTACTTTCTAGGGTAAACACATGGAGATTTCAACAGAAATTGGTGCCTAACAATTATTTATGAAGATAAAAGCATTGAGATTGATATCCCAACAATTTCATCTCTGTTAACCCATAACAAATTCTGTACTAAGAACTGTCCTGATAATGAAATCACATGACCATAAATAAAACCAAAAACAATACAGCAACATGGAAAATTTTGCATCCCAGGAAATCTTGTCCAGTGATGGATTTTCTGTTTGTAAAATGAATGAAAAGTTCTAATAAACAGGAAACATGTCACTACAATATTTTGAGCAGGATTTGTTCCCTAGCATAATGTTGACCATACCATTAACTCATATTATGGATAAGAACATTTAGTGAGACACAACAGAGCAGCTAGCCTACAATCAACCCATATAACTCAATAAATCTCCAAGTACTCGACCACTGAACCAACCCACAATTGGATGAAAATTATTTGTCAAGACTTTATATAATATTAAAAACCAAAAACTATACTTTGTAGCTCTAAAAACTTGATATTCGTAAACAAATCTGAGAGGCATTGTATCTCACCTGAACCCCAACCATAGGGAGAAAAAACCCGTCGACATTCAAGGTATCAATGTAAGGAACAAGATACTGGATTACTTTGGAAGAGGAGTCACAATCGATCAAATTGCTAAGTCCAACAACATCTGAAGAGGCTTCGATGAAGTCCACTCCAGCATCGTTGCAATCCACCTTCAGAATACCATCCTCGTCCAAACACAGTCTCCCTGCAAGAGGGTAGAAGTGAACCAAAGCCTCTGACAGGCTTTTCTTCAAGGACTCCACCGCGGAGGCGAATCCCTGGTCTGGGGAGGGGTACAAGATAATCTTCTGATTGTAGAAAAAAGTGACATAAGGAAGATCGAAAGTTGTCAATTCACAGTACCTCTGATCAGATGGCCGAGCAGGATATACACAGCATTTCTGCTGCACAATTATCATGTTTGCATTACTGGCGTTCTCCTGACCATATAAACCATTAGGCCTAGCTTGTGGAATATGTTCCTGAGCCATGATGATTAGGGAGAAATCTTACGACTCGACTTGAATTTCAGCGACGTCTGCAGTAAGGCGCCCATATCATGGATATTTGTAAAAGGAGTAGAGTAACTCGGAAGCAATCTTCCCTGCCGAGTATCCTTCAACCGGCCCTCGACGTTCGCACCTCCGACTACCTTCAATGTTCTCGACGTCTGCGCCTCGTTCCGGCACAGACCTCCCCTCCTGCGTCGTTTGCCGTTGCCGTTCACCATTTCCGCCTTCCGGCCCTCCCTTGCACGTCACCAATCGACTTGGCCAGGGCTCGCGTGCACCAATCTAATTTGAGCCCTAGAGTATTCGATCTAATAAGTAATAAAATAAAATAACTAGAGTCCCTTTTTTAATAAAACACGTAAGGTTGGCTCCAAGAGGGCTGTTTCCACCGCCCGCCCGAAGTACGGGGTCAACAAGAGTTGCTTTCCCGCCCGCATCGGGGAGCAGGTCATGTTTGACCAATCCTAGCAAGTCACAGATTAGCCCCTACGAAGGAAGAGATCACAAGGAATAACATCATGAAAAATCATTGGTTAGCACAGAAAACACAACATTTATTCTCTATATTATTTGATTCTATTTTCCTAGTCCGTACCAGGTTGGAAAGTACGGGTGCGGGATGCACTGAACTTCAAGTAGGGATTGGCAGCATCTTCTTGAGAGGTGTGTTGCAAGAGACAGAAATGAATCAGAGGTGGAGTCTCCTGTCGAAAGATATTGTTTCTACGACCGATGGCTAACCATAAAAACGAGGACCTTAATACATATAAAATAAAATAAAATAACTAGAGTACCTTTTTTAATAAAAAATATTATTTTATGGTTTGAAATTCCAACTTAAACCCATAATATATATATAAAATATTTCAATATAAAAACTTAAAACATAAAATATATATAAAATATTTCAACATAAGAACTTAAAACATATAAAATAACTAGAATCCATTTTTTAATAAAAAATAATATATAAAATATTTCAACATAAGATCTTAAAACATATAAAAAAAATTAGAGTCTTTTTTTAATAAAAAATATTATTTTATGATTTGAAATTCCAACTCAAATCCTTAAAATATATAAAATAATTAGAAATTTCTTTTTTAATAATAAATAAATAAATAATATTATTTTAAAACCATATCAATTAGTTTGTTTTAGCCATCAATAAGATACAAACTGCTTTCATATGTGTGTAATCCATATTCCATTGCTCTAACTATCAATGAGATACAAAGTTGCCTAATCCATGTGAAAATGGATTGAAAACTATGAAAACTTTCTATTTCATCTAACATTAATATCTATTTTTAAAAATAATAATTTTTAATAAAAAAATAAATATAAAATATTATTTTAAAACCATATTAATTAGTTAAGCCATTACTCTAACTATCAATGAGATACAAAGTTGCCTAATCCATGTGAAAACGGATTGAAAACCATAAAAACTTTCTATTTATTTAATATAAAATTATATTTATTTATCAATAATAAAATCTATTATTATTTAATTATCAATTAATCATCTAAATAACTATAATATTTGTTTTTCTTAATCAAATTACTTTTTATTTTATTCATGTTGGTAGGATGGATAGATATGATGCAAATCATCAATTAACAATTCCACTATGGTGAATACCCTCAGTGAATACATCATCAACTAGCTTGTGGCTAACAATTCAAATGAAAAGACTTGAGCTACCCATATGCGAGTATTTGCTGGAAGGGTGGATAGATATGATGCAAATCATCCATTAGGAGTTTGAGATGAGAATCAATATATTAATAAGAACTTGGGATTTCATTCAATTGAGACGAGAATCATATAATTGAGGGAGATGTCTAATTACTTTCATGCTCAACATGGAATTATTATGTTTCAATATTTGCTTTTCTTTATGATTAGCTTGTAGTGGACGTAAATTCCTTCTTTCAGTTTGACAAAAGATATGTGGTTGGAGCTGCCATTCTATTTGTAGTCATAAATTCCATAACTTTGTTTTTGCATAATTAGTACATACAGTCTGCTGACCAGAGTTTCTTTTAAACATGCAGTGTCTGCACTTTTAAATGTACAATAAATATTTTGGTATGTAAATTTTTGAGAAAAATAATATGTTTAAGTATTTGTAAGATGTATACTCTCTAATTGTTTTCATATTGAATTTTAAGCAATCATATATTTTCCATATTGAATCGAATTCAATTTCGAATTCGAACTTGGTGACAATGGCTTGTGGCATGCAGGATGCATTCTTTACCAAATGCATGCACTCTACTAGAGTCCTCTCAACCGATAATGTTTCACATTTCATATACCCCACCAACATGTGGTAATGTTTAGAGTGGAACCGTATGCACTTTCCAGAAATCGATGATAAGAAAGCTACATGAAGGCTGACTATATGGAAGTTGACCACATGAAAGTTGACTACACGAAAGTTGACTATACAGAAGTTGACCACGAAAGTTGACTATACAGAAGTTGACCACTGAATCCGTATATGCGCATATACGGAAGCGATCAACTTCTGTATATGTGCATATACGACACATATACGGAAGTTGACCACTTTCGTATATGCGCATATATGGAAGTTGACCACTTCCATATATGTGCATTTACGAAAATGGTTGGCTTTCGTATATGCTCATATACGAAAGTGGTCAAATTCTGTATATTAGCATATACAGAAATGGTCGACTTCTGTATATGTGCATATATGGAAGCGGTCAACTTTCGTATATGCGCATATACGGAAATGGTCGTCTTCCATATATGCGCATATATACGGAAATGGTTGGCTTCCGTATATGCGCATGTATGGAAATGGTCGACTTCTGTATATGCGCATATATGAATGTAGTCGGCTTCCGTATATTCACTTATACGAAAGCTGACCATTTTCGTATATGCGCATATACAGAAGTGGTCAGCTTCCGTATATGTGCATATACGGAAGTGGTCAACTTTCGTATATGTGTCGTATATGCACATATACAGAAGTTGACCACTTCCGTTTATGCGCATATATAGAAGCTGACAACTTGCGTATATGTGCATATACGCAAGTGGTCAGCTTCTGTATATGTGCATAGACGTAAGCCAACCATATATCGAAGCCAACGTGCAAATACGAAAGTGGCCGACTTCGATATATGCACATATATAGAAGTGACCCACTTTCATATATGCACATATACGGAAGTTGATCACTTCCGTATATGCGCATATGCGTAAGCCGACCATTTTCGTATATGCGAATATACGAAAGCGGTCAGCTTCTGTATATGCGCATATATGAAAGATGAGCATTTCCATATATGCGCATATATGGAAGCCGACCATTTCCCTATATGCGCATATACAAAAGTTGATCGCTTCTATATATGTGCATATACAGAAATGGTCGACTTCCATTTCCCTATATGCGCATATAGGGAAGTTGATCGCTTCCGTATATGCGCATATAAGTAAATGGTCGGCTTCTGTATATGCGCATATACGGAAATCAACTTCTTTATATGTGCATATACAGAAGCGGTCAGCTTTCGTATATGCGCATATACGGAAGCCGACCATTTCCGTATATGCACATTAACAAAAGCGATCAGCTTTCGTATATGCACATAGAGGGAAATGGTCGGCTTCCATATATGCGCATATACGAAAGCCGACCATTTCCGTATATGCGCATATACAGAAGCGATCAGCTTCCGTATATGCACATAGAGGGAAATGGTCGGCTTTCCGCTTCCATATATGCGCATATAGGGAAATGGTCGGCTTTCGTATATGTGCATATACGGAAATGGTCGACTTTCATATACGCGCATATACAGAAGCTAACCGCTTCCATATATGCGCATATACAGAAATGGTCGGCTTACGTATATGCACATATACAAAAGTGGTATATACAGAAGCTAACCACTTCCGTATATGCGCATATACGAAATCTGACCACTTTCGTATATGTGTATATACAGAAGTTGACCGCTTCTGTATATGCGCATATACGGAAATGGTCGGCTTACGTATATGCGCATATACGGAAGTGGTATATATGGAAGTGGTCAACGTCCGTATATGTGCATATACAGAAGTCAACCATTTCCGTATATGCGCATATATGGAAGTGGTCAAATTCTGTATATGCGCATATACGAAAGTTGACCACTTTCGTATATGCTCATATACGGAAATGGTCGACTTACGTATATGCGTATATACAGAAGTGGTATATATAGAAGCTGACCACTTCCATATATGCGCATATACAAAACCTGACCATTTTCGTATATGTGCATATACAGAAGCTGACCGCTTCCGTATATGCGCATATACGTAAATGGTTGGCTTACGTATTTGCGCATATACGGAAGTGGTATATATGGAAGTAGTCAACTTTCGTATATGCGCATATACGGTCAAGTTTCATATATGTGCATAGCACATAAACGAAAGTTGACTATACGAAAGTTGACCACTTTTGTATATGCACATATACGAAAGTGGTCAACTTCCGTATATGTGCATATATGAAAGTTGACCACTTCCGTATATGCGCATATATAGAAATGGTCGGCTTCTGTATATGCACATATACAGAAGTGGTCAAATTCTGTATATGCACATATACGGAAGTTGACCACTTTTGTATATGCGCATATACGGAAGTTGACCAATTCCGTATATGCGCATATATGGAAGCCAACCATTTCCGTATATGCGCATATAGGGAAATGGTCAGCTTTCGTATATGCGCATATACGGAAATTGACAACTTCAGTATATGCACATATACGAAAGCAGACCATTTCTATATATGCACGTACATGGAAATGGTCGGCTTACATATATGCGCATATATGGAAATGGTCAGCTTCCGTATATGTGCATATACGGAAGCCGACCATTTCCGCTTCCGTATATGAGCATATAAGGAAGTTGACCACTTCCGTATATACGCATATATGGAAGCTGACCATTTCCATATATGCGCATATACAAAAATGTTTGGCTTTCATATATGTGCATATAGGGAAGTGGTCAACTTCCATATATGCGCATATATGGAAGTCGACCACTTCCCTATATGTGCATATACAGAAGCCGACCACTTGCCTATATGTGCAGATATGAATGTGGTTAGCTTCTGTATATGCGCATATATGAAAACCGTCCATTTTCGTATATGCGCATATAAAGAAGTGGTCAGCTTCTGTATATGCGCATATACGGAAGTAGTCAACTTTTGTATATGTGTCGTATATGCACATATAGAGAAGTTGACCACTTCCGTATATGCACATATACGGAAGCTGACCACTTCCGTATATGGGCATATACGGAAGTGGTCAGGGCATATACGGAAGTGGTCAGCTTCTGTATATGTGTCGTATATGCGCATATACAAAAGTGGTCAACTTCCATATATGTGCGTAAACGGAAGTCGACCATTTTCGTATATGTGCTTATACGGAAGTAGTCAGCTTCCATATATGCGCATATACGGAAGTGGTTAGCTTCTGTATATGTGCATATATAAAGTGGTCAGCTTCTGTATATGCACATATATGAAATTTGATCACTTCTATATATGCGCATATACGAAATCTGACTCAATGAGATGATTGTGGACCACATCACAGTGGTCCACGATCATCTCATTGAGTCGGATTTCGTATATGCGCATATACATAAGTGATCAAATTCTGTATATGTGCATATATAGAAGTTGACCACTTCGTATATGCACATATACAAAAGCTAACCACTTTTGTATATGCGCATATACGGAAGCCGACCACTTTTGTATAAGCACATATAGGAAAATGGTCGGCTTCCGTTTGCGCACATATATGGAAGTTGACCACTTCTGTATATGCGCATATACAACACATATACGGAAGTTGACCACTTCCGTATATGCACATATACGAAAGCTAACCACTTCCGTATATGCACATATACGGAAGTGGTCAGCTTCTGTATATGTGCATATACGAAAGTGGTCAGCTTCCGTATATGTGCATATACGACACATATACGAAAGTTGACTACTTTCATATATGCGCATATACGGAAGCTGACCACTTCCGTATATTCGCATATACAAAAATGGTCGGCTTTTGTAAATGCACATATAGGGAAGTGGTCAGCTTCTGTATATGCACATATAGGGAAGTGGTCGACTTTCATATATGCGTATATATAGAAGTTGATCACTTCCGTATATGTGCATATACGGAAGCCGACCATTTCCATATATGCACATATACGGAAGCTGACCATTTCCATATATGCGCATATACGTAAGCTGACCATTTTCGTATATGCAAATATATGGAAATGGTCGGCTTTCGTATATGCGCATATACGGAAGTTGACCATTTCCATATATGCACATATACAGAAGCTGACCATTTCCCTATATGCGCATATACGGAAATGGTCAGCTTCTGTATATGCGCATATACAGAAGTGGTCAACTTCCGTATATGTGCATATACAGAATTTGACCACTTCCGTATATGCGCATATACGGAAATGGTCGGCTTTCGTATATGTGCATATACAGAAGTGGTCAACTTTCGCATATGAACATATACGAAAGTTGACCACTTTTGTATATGTGCATATACGGAAATGGTCAGCTTCCGTATATGCGCATATACGGAAGCTGACATAGTTGTATGACATGGTTGTATGAATCTACAATAATGTTGAATGTGAGAGAATTGAGTCTAGAGGGTTAGAAATGATTCCAAGGGTTCGTAGAGTGACATGGCTTGTTGTAGAGGTCAAGGAACCTTTGTGGGAAGTTTGGAAACCCTACAAAATTTCTGAAAAATTGCATCCCAATGGATGCAGTGAATCCATGTAAGGATGCTACTATAATGGCGAACGAGGGGAAAAGAAAAATGTAATGATTGGGGACCAACTGTGATACTTATATGTAAATATGTCCGTTATGGCTCGGTCTCAATGTCCAAAAGCAGTCCATCAGGTCATAAATGTGTTTTCTAACCATTCTGGAGCGTCATTCTAACGACCGGGGCGCCTCCAATAGTCATACAACTTCGCCAGGGAGAATTCCAATTATGTGCGGTCCTGTTGTTCCAGCGAGGTTCAAATCCTACAAACCTGCCTCCTACGAAATTCCAGTCTGCGAAGTCTTCCATCTGGTCTCTGTAGCTTCTTGTAGCTTTTCCATCTTAGATTTATTTTTATTGAGCTTCCCTGCCTTCTTTCTTGTTATCTGAGTCTCTCTAACTGTTTTTGGAATCCTTTTTCCATTTTTATTCTTATGTTCCCTTAGCGCAGTGGCTTCGCACTATTGAGGTGCCTTCAAAGGGTATGAAGTTAACATTCCTTTTGTTAGTACTTCTTGAGTGGGCATACTTCTTTCTTGCATAGATAGGTTCTTCAAGCCTTGTTGCATTCTTTCGACCTTGACAGTTAATTCTCTTACTTTCTGTCCCTCATGTGTTGTTACTTTGTTCTGTTGCTTCGACTGATCCTCTCGTTCTTCTATTAGTCGTTCTACTTTCCTAGCTATGAAATTCCTTAATTCTTGCATTTTCTTTTCTGTAGCTTCTTCCTCTGCTTTCCTTCTGATCTGATCCTTCTGAATCCAAGTCTTACCTAACAATAGTGGGAAAGGGGTGATGTCCCCAACAAACTTAATGACTTCAAATTCTTCTTCAGTCAATGTTCCCTGAACAATAATAGGTATATAGTTATTCTTCCACATAAAGTTATCATATTACCTTTAAACAAGCCTATCCTTCCCAATGAAGGTACCATAGTAGGCTTTCCCAAAATTTCCCAAGTTTATTATGTCATAATATTCACTTGTGTTTCCTCATCGAAGACACAGTCTATGTTGAAGTCTTTTATTCTTGTATTTATGCATTGTTTTACTTTCAGGATCTCTGGTAAACTGACATCTTTGTGAGCATCCATCATTTCTTTCAATTGTAATAATGTAATCTAAACTTTCTCTGATCTTTTCTCTTTATGACTTTCTAACATGCCCTTAGTCTCTTGATTTTTTCTGTAGTGGCCATCAATTCTGTAGATCCGACCAATCATCACCAGATTCGGGCAAAATCAAACGAAAAAAGTTGCCAGAAAACACCCAAAAGGTAAAGGAGTGGGCTAACTAGGTATATATGTCGATATATATACCTAGTATATATACCAGTATATATACTAGGTATATATACAAGTATATATACTAGGTATATATACTAGGTATATATACCTAGGTATATATACTAGGTATATATATACCATTATATATATTAGGTATATACCAGTGTATATACTAAGTATATATACTGGGTATATATACTAGGTATATATGTCGGTATATATACCTAGTATATATACTAGGTATATACACCATAATTTATCGACATATATACTAAGTATATGTACCAGTATATATATATATATATATATATATATATATATACTCGTATATATACCAGTATCTATACTAGTATATATACTAGGTGTGTATATACCTAGTATATATACTGGTATATACACTAGTATATATACCTAGGTATATATATACCTAGTATATATATTGGTATATACACGAGTATATATACCTAGGTGTATATATATATATATATATATATATCTGTGTGTGTCGGTATATATACTGGTATATATACCTAGTATATATACTGGTATATATACTGGTATATATACCAGTGTATAC
>ML807511.1:119484-134874 GCA_009831015.1 Picea engelmannii | reverse complement strand
CAATTTCAAACAAGTTCGACAGGAACTTGGCCATTTTTAATGAACATTATAGATTTACTTTAATATATGTTGATCATTATTAAGCAAACTTTCATTTTATTGCAAGTACCTAAAGTAGTGGGCTATCAAGCTTTAATTCTTTTGTAGAAATAGTACCTGGATGGTAGTAAAGACCATACATACCATAATAATTTTTAATCTCAATCTCAACTTTTTGTCATATAAAAAAAAAAAAATCTAAAAAACGTTTCTTTGATTTTCTCCATCCTTGTTAAATCTACATTTAATTGTATTGATGTTGTTTAACATGTGTTTCCCAATTACCTCGCCATCCTTATTACATCCGCAGTTAAATTTATCTAACTCGGCAGGGACTGCGTTGCCATGCAACCCTTGTTTTAGAAATCATGGTTCAACTTTTTTACTTTAAATTTTTTGTTCCGCATTTAAGATTACTTAAAAAAATATACCTTTTCATTTTATTTTAAAAGTATTTTAAATATATAATAATGTAGATGTTTGACACACAAATTTAAAATTAAAGTGAATATACGCACAAAATATCCAAACGCGTACCTGTATTCCTCTTTTCTCCAATGTTTTCTGGACCTCCACAACAATATATTGACACCCATTGTGTCAATAGTTGTCACAGCTGCAACAACAATTCACAATTTGACAAGTTGGCTTATGTAATATATATGCCTCCTATCACAAGCGAAAATTATAATCAGAATGCGTATGAAAGCCCAAAGTGGATTAATCATTGAGTGCCTTACCAGGCAGGTCCAGTCAGGCTATCATTCTTTTCACTCTCTATTCTGTGACCTGTCCTCTTCGCTTACCCACCTCATTATCCTGCATAGAATTTAAAACCTCACATCCTCTGGATGCTGGCAAACTCAATATAATCAATGCAGGTTTACAGTTCTCAATACATTATCATTAATGCTGATTCTTGGGAACCTAAAAAGCAAACCTTTCTTTTTAAGTACATAGAGTTAGCGAATTTAAAATTAAAGTGAATATACACACAAAATATCCAAACGCCTACTTATAATCCTCTTTTCTCCAATGTTTTTTGCACCTCCACGACAATATATTGACACCCGTTGTGTTAATAGTTGTCACAACTGCAACAACAATTCACAATTTGACAAGTTGGCTTATGTAATATATATGTCTCCTATCACAAGTGAAATTTATAATCAGAATGAGTATGAAAGCGCATAGTGGATTAATCAATGAGTGCCTTACCAGTCAGGTCCAGTAAGGGTATCATTGTTTTCACTCTCTATTCCGTGACATGTCCTCTTCGCTTACCCACCTCATTATCCTGCATAGAATTTAAAACCTCACATCCTCTGGAGCTGACAAACTCAGTATAATCAATGCAGGTTGATAGTTCTCAATATGTTATCATTAATGTTGATTCTTGGGAACCTAAAAAACAAACCTTTCTTTTTAAGTATGTAGAGTTGGTAAATTTAAAATTAAAGTGAATATACACACAAAATATCCTAACACCTACCTGTAATCCTCTTTTCTCCAATGTTTTCTAGACCTCCACAACAATATATTGACACCCGTTGTGTCAATAGTTGCAACAGCTGCAACAACAATTCACAATTTGACAAGTTGTCTTATGTAATATATATGCCTCCTATCACAAGCGAAATTTATAATCAGAATGAGTATGAAATCCCAGGGTGGATTAATCAGTGAGTGCCTTACTAGACAGGTCCAGTCAGGGTATCATTCTTTTCACTCTCTATTCTGTGACATGTCCTCTTTGCTTACCCACCTCACTATCCTGCACACAATTTAAAACCTCACATCCTCTGGAGCTGACAAACTCAGTATAATAAATGCAAGTTTACAATTCTCAATACGTTATCATTAACGCTGATTCTTGGGAACCTAAAAATCAAACCTTTCTTTTTAAGTACGTAGAGTTGGCGAATTTAAAATTAAAGTGAATATACGCACAAAATATTCAAACCAGGGATGGAATTTGATGGGCAAATTACCCGTCACAGGCCTATTTGCCCATCAAATAAGGTTCAAAATTCTATATAACCGTCAACCATCTTCGTTAAAACGAGTAGAACGGGGGTTACAGTGTTCAAAACCGTCAAATTTGACGGGCTTCATGATTTTGAAATTCCAACCTTGATCCAAACCCTTACCTGTGATCCTCTTTCTCCAATGTTTTCTGGACCTCCACAACAATATATTGACACCCGTTGTGTCAATAGTAGTCACCGCTGCAACAACAATTCACAATTTGACAAGTTGGCTTATGTAATATCTATGCCTCCTTTCACGAGCGAAATTTATAATCGGAATGAGTATGAAAGCCCAGGGTGGATTAATCAATGAGTGCCTTACCACTCAGGTCCAGTATGATGTACTGCAGGGTATCATCCTTTTCACTCTCTATTATGTCCTCTTTTCTTACCCACCTCATTACCCTCGACAAAATTTACAACCTTACCCACAATATGTTACCGCAATAAGAAGGCCCATTTGCACAGAGATGAAGATGATTCCCAGAGAAGCACCCATACATGCAAGGAAGTGCACCTTATCAACTTTCCATATGAAATAAGCGGCAGGGAAGTCGATTAAACCCAGAACGACTGCAATTATTATGGATGCCAAAACAACTCTAGGCGTGTAGTAGAACAAAGGCGTTAGAGGCAGAATGGTAACCATGACTGTTAAAGCCATCACTATATTTGATACCGCACTCTTGTATCCAACATTGTAATTCACTGTTGATAGAGAAAACGACCCTGCAACAAATATACCAAATATCTTATTAAAGAAGTTTAACATATGTTTTGAAAATCAAATTGATTTAAGTAAATGCAATTTGAAATAAAATTGGTTTAAATATATGTTTAACATATGTTTTATAAATTAATTGAAATAAATGTTATTAGGATAATTTATCTTTTGTTTGGAGATATTTGAATTGAGTATGTGTATATAAATACCTGTTGTAACATAGCTGGAAGTGCAAGAGCTTGCCATGTTCATCAATCCAATGACCATCATCTCTTTGTTTCCATCAACCTGATAATCTTAGATTGAAGCAAATGTTTTCCCCACTGCTATACCTTCCTGTTAGATTATTATCACAAGCATCATCATTAGGATGATTCAATACCAACGGAATTGATTGAAATTATTTTTTGCATTACCAAAATGGAAAATGCTAATAATAAATACCGTCAGTGAAATGAGTCTGTTGACAAGCCCAGATTTTATTGCCAATCCTAAGTAACTGCCATTAAAACGCAACGTGGTAAGGGAAGGTGGATTCAACCCTTTTTTCAAGTGACCAATCTGTAGGAAACATAATAGTATGTGAGTTACCAGATTCGAGTGGTCATAAAGATAAAATTGCACACACATAAATGAAATCTGTGGGGGACAATGTCTGTGAAGTAAGCCACTTATCATCATGGAGATCAGAGATCAGAAGAGGGAATCATGCATTCTTACAATGCTAATGTCGTGTTTATCAGCCTTCGTGGTGAACAAAAATACATTAGCTATAACTATCGAGGTCAAGGGAGCAACAACAGAAACCTAGAATAGATGGGTTTTCCTCTTGCTCCGCCATACAACAAAAAATAATGAAAACGAATCGATTTCAACACTTGCATGTTGCGTGAATCGAATTCAGTGTTGTTATAACGATATCCTTAACAAATGTTGGAAGAAATAAATACACCTACAATATAGCGTGCAGTGAGCAACTATGCTAAGAAAAATACCCCCATCACAACCAACGATCAAATTTGAAGGGTGGGTTATAATTCCAGTGAGAAGGGTAAATACTCATGCAACCCTTTCACAATGAAAAGTTTCTAGAAAAATTACATTTCAATTGACAACAATAAATTAAGTGCACGCTTCATAAAAAAATCCAACATTAAGTTTTACCTTTCTAATCAAATTTATTTCTAATAAAAAAATAAAAAAATCCAAAATTAATAGTGTCTTAAAATTATTAGTGTTAAAAAATAGATGGCTATCTCTATGGAAAATAAAAAAGTGAACATAAATTTGTTAGAATGCATAATTTTGGAGGCAAAATTATTTTCTAAATTTAACAACACCATTATGTGAGTTCAAATTTATTATTAAATAAAAAAGATAATAGTGTGGATTGAACAGAACATGAGAAAAATGTTGTCATCAAGTTTTTTTGATTAAAAAAAAATAAAAATAAAATCATGACAACAAAACTCAAGAAATTTCAAAACAAGGAAAATACATGTACATATATTACATCTGCAAGTTAAAAAGACCTCCTACAATACTGCAAACTTCAACCAAAAGACAACTTCTCAGTGCCAGAAAGATTTGACTCATGGGTGACTAGTTCCAGAGATCCGTGATGGATGCCCCTGGTTCACGGTTAGACAGTGGATCGAGAATGGCAAGTGAACCCCCTACAGGCTAGCTTTCCCAGCTATAACTGCATGCGCTTAGGTCGACACTTGTCTTCCTGCAGCTGCATGCGTTCCACTTCGCACTCGTTCCCTTTCTAGGAACTTAGGACAACATCGTTCATGTCCACCTTAGCCTTTAGGAAATAATAAGAATAAAATATTATTCTTTTAGAGGTAAGCCCTCTAGCTTAGCCTCTAGGGCTAGACACTTAGTCCCCTCCCTTACCCTATCTAGTGGAACTTAGTCCCCCATCACTCTTTCTTCATGGTCGGTCTGCATGCAACAATATTTAATCTTTATTAATGATCGACATAATTACATATACAAAAACGGGCTCCTAGCCTTTAACACTTAGGCTCTCCGGCCTAATAAACACATAAGCCCACCAGCTTATCAACACTCGACTCACCAGCCTACAAAACATGTTTACAATTCATAAATACAATTGGGGCTCGTCCTTGGGGATATTACACTTTATCTTTTGTTTGAATATAGTTGAATTGCGTGTGTGTATATATATACCTGTTGTAACATAACTGAAAGTGCAAGAGAGCCTGCCATGTTCATCAATCCAATGACCATCATCTCCTAGTTTCATTCAACCTGATAATCTTAGATTGAAGCAAATGTTTTCCCCAATGATATACCTTCTTGTTACATTATTATCACAAGCGTTATCATTAGGACAATTCAATACCAATGGAATTGATTGAAATGATTTTCTACATTACGAAAATGGAAAATGCTAATAATAAATACCGTTAGTGAAATGAGTCTGGTGACAAGCACGAATTTTATTGCCAATCCTAAGTAACTGCCATTAAAACGCAACGTGGTAAGGGAAGGTGGATTCAACGCCTTTTTCAAGTGACCAATCTGCAAGAAACAAAATAGTATGTGTGAGTTACCAGACTCTAGAGTCCAGTGGTCATAAAGATAAAATGGGCACATAGAAATGAAATCTGTGGGGGGTAATGTCTGTTAAAGAAGCCACTTATCGTCATGGAGATAAGAGATCAGAAGAGGGAATAATGCATTCTTACAATGTTAATGTCGTGTTTATCAACGTTCGTGGCGAACATGAATACATTAGCTATAACTACTGAGGTCAAGGGAGCAACAACAACAGAAACCCATAATAGATGGGTTTTCCTCTTGCTCTGCCATACAACAAAAAATAAGAGTTCAACACTTGCATGTTGCGTGATTCGAACTCAGTGTTGTTATAACGATATCCTTAACAAATGTTGGAAGAAATAAATACACCTACAATATAGCGTGTCTTATCTGCTTGCAATCAAATATTGGACCCCAACTGAATCATTACACTCACTTCATTCCAATTCTTCACTGCCAGCTCGTTGAAGCTTCACAAAAATGAAAAGTAACAGAAGACGCTCCCTCTAGCCCGGGACCTACTGCAATGACCAATAACTTCTAGATTGACCAATCCTGGGGTTTTCATGCATGAAATAATAGCTTTCATGACCTTATCTCCTTCCTTTCAAGGCTTGCCCCCATTCATTTCATTGCCCGGCCAGATTTCTCCCTCTTTCAAGGCCTGCCCCATTCATTTCATTGTCCGACCTGATTCCGGTTCGAATTCTAAGGGTTGATAAGGATTCACCAAAACACAAACAAAATAATCCTGAATTTGGTACTTATAAAGAAATGTATTTTCATTGAGGTGGATGATTTGTGGAGAAAGAGAGAGACGACCCCTAAAGAACTGGCCTCTACCTTGAAGCTTGCACTGGAATTCTGTGAAAATGGTAATGGGTGAATGTTACGCGCAAACATTTATGTCCACCTTTACCATTTACATCTATTAAGTGTGAAACTGTGAGATGATCATGGAACTGGAAACTGTGGTACTGAATCGGGACATGAGAAACCGTCAGTCCGATGTCTGACACGTTCCGTTCCGTTCCGGCTACACACGCCTTAATACGAAAATGCTCTAATTCCAAACAAAATTTAAAATTCAAACAGTAGTAAATGAATGGTGGGACATGGCAATAGTAACGCCGTGATGGCTGCCATCGGCAGTGACGGTGACATGTGAAGAAAGTAAAAGAGGGAAGACCAGGCCGTGGGTTCCTCTGGTTGAAAGAAATCGACTGTAACAAGTTATTGCTTTGCTTTTTTGTTGGTAATAACTACATTGCCTATTTATGCAGCGAGGGAAATGGTCGGATTTGGAGGAGCAGATGGATTGGAGGGATGCCCATCAACTCATAACAACAACAGCAGAAAAAAAGACTTCTTATCCTCTCGATCATGTCGATTTAGTGTGTAAATGGTGCCAATTTTGCGTTTTTGGATGGTTTTGTTTGCATTCATTTTCAGAATAATAAATGCAAGAAACTGTTTTTAGTGTGTTTCCTTGTTTGCATTCGCTTTCATGGCGTTTCTGCTTTTTCCTTTTTAAAATATGAAAGAACAGCGGTGTCAAATGGCCTCCGTAGTGAGTCTGGCTACCTCTCAAAGGTTTGAAGTCTGCCATTGGATGCTAGACTTACCTATCCACTGTCTTGTTGCAGCATTTTTCCCACATTTATTGGATGTGATGGTCTAGACGTAGGTACCTGGTACTCTTTGCTTCGGTTTTGCTTATAAATAAAGGAATAGAAGGACAATGTTTCTGTTGAACGCCTGGTTCAAAGGCATGGCATGCGCCGCACCGCCGCAAAGGTTGGTCGTGTGGCTGCGGGAAGAGAGAGAATGACGGCGGCACACTCCGCCTATATACAAAATCTGTCCTTATCATTTCAAGTCTCTGCACAAGGTAATGGTAGCACTAATCACCTGTACAAGGTACTGGCAATGGATATGTGCTGTTGACAGGAACGACAACCGACCCAAGTGATCAGGTTGGTCCTCCAAACCTAAGAATAAGAGCCCGCGCCTTTTAGTACTAAGGTGCGCACACAATTGGTATTGCTCACTGATAACCGATTATATAACAAAAGCACAGGGAAAACAATTGTAGATCCAACTTGTATTGGTGTAACTTGTGAGTTAAATTTAATTTTTTTAAAGCTAAAATGTAAATTTCGATTTGTATCAACGGTTTTTTTTATAGATCTAATGAGATATTATTAACACGTGTGTAAAATTCTGATGTAAATTGTCAATAGTGTCCTTTTTATTTTTTTTAGGTTTTTTATTCACAATATAAAAAAAATATAATATAATGAATTTCAAAATAATTAATTAATAAATAAATAGTTATTATAATTTTATATTTCAAAATAATTCATAAATAAATAGTTATTATATAATTTTATAAAGTGTTATAGCATAATGAATCACATCTCCATTTCATTTCTAGCATTGTGGTATTCTACACTTCTCTTTTATATTTTAATTTGAAAAATCTTGGGATAAATGAGCTTCACTCATGTGTTAAATAGATTATTGAATATAGAATATAAAAAAATCTTGGGATAAATAAGCTTTATCAATAAAATAAGTGTTAAATAGTTATTTTTTTTATATTTTAATTAGAAAAATATTGGGATAAATAAGCTTCACCAATACAATAAGTGTTAAATAAATTATTGAATATAATGAATAATTATTTAATTGTAGTCTATATCTATAAATACAAATCATAAATTAATAATTTATTTTATATAAATAATTTCAAATATAACAATTTTATTATTAATGATTAATTTAATTTAAAATTTTTAATTATATATTATTTTTAAACAAAACAAAAATTATTCAATACATATCTTTTCCATAACTATTTTACAAAATAATTCTCAAAAATTAAAATTATTATCCTATTAGAAATTAAATGGTAAAGAAAAACTCCTATCTATTGTGAATGACAAATTTATAGAATAAAGTGATAATTAGTAAATAGTAGGCTTATAACTTGTTCATTTCACCAAAATAGATTCTCGAGCAATGCAAAATTGTCCATGTAGCTTTTTTTTATAGTATTTTTAAGTAGGCTTGAATGGAAACCTTGAGTGATGGAATTGTAGTTCACCAACACATAGTAGCTACTTCAATTCACACACAAATTAAAAATAATTATAGTCCTCTTACCAACCAGTAATTATATAAAAATAATCCAACACTCACAAGTGAATATGGTATGTGGTTTCAATGTCAAACATGGATAAGGGCACTCTTGTGTTTTATGTCAAACATTGTGATCATTGTGAAAAAAAGTGAATATGGTATGTGGTTTCAATGTCAAACATGGATAAGGGCACTCTTGTGTTTTATGTTAAGCATTGTGATCATTGTGCAGAAAAAAACATTAGCTTTATAACCACACAGTTGCACAAAAGAAAAAAAACTCACAAAAATTAACAAATATGAGCCAATACCCAATCACACTACTCAATGAAGGGAATGTGTGGCACAGTGAGGAAAGAATGACATATTATAGGAGAGAGGATTTGTGAGAAGGTGTATGATTTGTAGGTGAGGGTAGTTTCCCAAGAATCAGTGGAAATGTAGTGTACAACCTAGCCAATGCTTAGCAAACAATGTACATCCCATGGGAAGCCGAAAAACACTAGCCAACAAGACACTCAACCAATAGTGACTTTGCAACCCAGAGGAAGAGTACCACCTTTGGAAATGGAGAAAATGACAACCAACAAATAAATGGAAACCCAAAGGGAGGGAGCGACCCGTGGGGGAGTTAAAAGACAACCATCAAAACAAAATATTTTCCATGCATTAACACTACGGACATATGGACATACTCTACTAAAATATTTTCCATGAATTCTTCTCTTAACCAAATACTAGAAACTAATATGCTCTCGAGTTGTTAATCATTTTATTTGGGTTACTTTATACCTTTCATCACTTTCTACATGTTTAATTTCTACCTCCTTTCATGCAACCAAATCCCAAAAATAGAATAAAGTTGAGGTGGCCTAAGGCGGCTTGCCAAGGTAGGCATGTGGTGAAACTAATTCCYAAAATAAAATGAAGGTTGAGGTGGCTTAAGGAGGCTCAACACTTTAGGCATTTGGTTCCCACTCTAATAAAATATCAGAGTTTGGTTACCACCTTGTCTCCAATGTTAGGATAACATTCTACCTATTGCCATATGACCTCTAAAATTTCTACCTACAAAATATGGAAAAACATAAATTTGTATGACCTCTTAAACTAATTTAAAACATGAATAAACCTAAATATTAACATACAAGTAACTTATTAATAGAGACTACCTTTATGCTGAATTCCTAGAGTATTAAGAAATCAAATAAAATGGAGTCTTAGTTTTGTAACATCCTCGTTTTCAAACCCCAAACTAGTGATGTATATTGTAGATGTAGTACATGACTGAGAGCCAAGTGATGTATATTGTAAATGTAGTATGTGGCCAAGAGCCAAAACGATGTAATATGTAAATGATGTAAATTGAATATAATGGATAAAATGTATCGCCAACTGCAGATGGACATGAACAAAGATTTGGGGGCTAAGTATTCACAACAGAGGGAAGGGGCCCAAGGGGGAGAATTTACCCATGTCTAGTAAACCAAAACCCATTTCTTATTTCTTTCAAACTTATCCTTACCATGAACCTTCCATTAGTTGTTGAGTGTTCTAAAGCCCAATCATTGAATTCATGTAAGAGGGTGGGTGTAAGAGTCACATCTCATAGTTATTGAGAGCATGGGGGTTGAGTACAATTGTAACACACCTGACTCCTTAATACTCTTTTAAGGGGTGGGGCATCATAAATTCATTTTTCCTTAACTAACTCATCTCGAATCATCTCTCTGAGATGATTCATTCTCTTCTACTTGCCCATAGCTTTCTAACGACTACTACCGGGGTTCTAAACTGACCCTTGGTTTAAATCTTACGGCTTCCCAGAGTTCTTCAAGAATTCATTCGTTGAGCGCCACGTGATGCCCCCGTGGCTTCATATCGTTAATATCATCTCTTGGTCCCCACCTCCCGTAGGTGTCACATAGCCGCTACCATAATCAAATTTTCGTTGGTTTCTATCGAATCAGAGCCCCTGAATTACCTACGGAGGCCTAGCGCAAACTAGCTCTTTCTCTCTCTCTGTTCCCATGTGATCGCGGGTCATGATCACAGGTCAAATAATTCGTGGCGCCTCTTTGTATTTCGAACCTCGACGCTACAGTGATGTTGAATCGTTCAACTCTGCAACAGCCGAACCCCAGCAGGGTTAACAATTGGCCAATAGGGATGAATCCCTACAGGGTTAGCAGATGGCCAATCAGAACGGACCTGTCACGCGGTTGAGTGGAGTACAGGTGGCGAGAGGGGAAACACGACATGGTGGGCGGCGTGACAGGAGATGGGTCCCACTTCACATGCCACACCATTCCGGACCGCCCCCCCCATTAAAGGAAGAATGGCAAGGGGGGTCCGGAATTCGCTTGAGTACCGTTGATCAAGGCGAATAAATCTTGATCGTTCAAGAGTTGCGCGTTCGATTCTGGACCCCCCCCTCACTGCTAAAGGCAGAACAACAAGGGGGCTCCGGAATGAAGCCTCAGCCATAGATCTGGGCAGGTGGACTTTGGTCGTTTAGATCTGCTCGCCACTTACCCTAAGGCGCATTCGCGCCCCGGCTTAAAGTTGACGTCTCTTCCCCACATCTGACGGTCATTATAGACCCTGAGATTCTCCAAAGGAATATCGTCCGTTCATCGGGACTTAATCACATGCTAACATCTTGATATTTATAAGTCGGGATTTATCAAGGCGAGAGCCCGACCTCTTGTCAACAGAACTCCCGAATCCCCGATTCCCGATTTCCCAAAATGGGTAATCTCTCGACACGTAGCCTCCCGAAATCGAACGGTCTACGACTGCTTCGAGGTTTCCACCATGGAACATCCCGATCTCCCGTCATCAGAACTCCCGAGTTCCCGATTTCCCGAAATGGGTAATCTCTCGACACGTAGCCTCCTGAAATCGGACGGTCTATGACTGCTCCGGGGTTTCCACCATGGAACATCCCGATCTCTCGTCATCAGAACTCCCGAGTTCCCGATTCCCGATTTCCCGAAACAGGTAATCTCTCATGACACATGGCCTCCTTTAATCGAATGACCCAAATCCATTTCGGGGCTTTCGCCCTTATTCACTGGGGGTTTAACCCTCGGGTATCTCCTGACAGATCCAACGGCTGTCGGGTTTTCCAGCCGAGATCTGACGGCTCAGACATGTTCCTAACTTGTGTGCTCTCCCACGACTCCCTGGACGTGGAAAGATCAATGGCCCGGATGCCCTCTTGGACCTTGGGGATCTACGGTCCCGATCGCTTCGCTACCCACGAAGACACAGAAAGTCACAGGGGTAAGGCACTTAACATCCTACTTTCCCCTACCAAATCTAACGGTCATGAGTGACCACAGATTTCCCGACGGAATCTCGTCCGTCGATCACCACCTATCAAGGTTAAGGCACTTAACTTTCCAGCTTCTTCTTCTTATCTGACGGTTGTGGGTGACCACAGATCTCCCGATGAGATCTCGTCCGTCGATTCGATACCTATCAGGGATTTCTTAGGGCCTTGCGCCCTCACGTCCTCCTTCCAGGTTCTTGATGATGTTTTCAAGGAGGGCATCTTTATGGGGAGGTTTACCCAAGGTACTATCTAAGGCAGATAAGAGTATCTCTCTCCCGAGAACCAGGCGTGAAGTCTGAATGAGATCAGTTTGCATATAAATAACAATTTAAGAGAGCATAAGCCACACGTAGTCTTTCCATATAAACATACAACTACCATTATTGATCAAGACACCAAACATACATTCTTATAATGAAGTCATTCACGATTTCACATCTTATGATCATAAATGTCAGCATACATATATTTCAAGATGTCAAAGGCAAAACACTTATCAGAAAGTAACACCAGGGGTTATGCAACTGCTGAGAGGGGTGCTTGTTTCCACCCAACCGTAGGCTCAACGACTCCCAACGGATTTACCACTAGCCACCCCCGAGCTGAGACCACGATGTTGTGAGACTGCGTCTTTGTTTTGCCAGTGACCAGGAGAGAAGGTTACTCTCCTCCCTCTCTGTTATCACCCACTCTGCATATAGCCAGAGTTCTCTTCCTCCCCTCGCGTCTGCCCCCAATCGCTTCTCCCCCACACCTTATCCTCTTGCGAGGTTGCATGTGGCGCGATTTCCCTTGCGTTGGTCAGGCCTGACGGCTCTTACGGATGGGCGGTTTACCTCCCCATCCCTCATTAATTCTTGAGGATCCATCTACCTACCAGCCTGCGAGACATTAAATTTGGGGCCAGCGAGTCGCTTTTGGTTCTCCAAGCCAGTGAAGTCCAAATACGGTATTGATTTTCGGTGGTAGTTAACGCCACCTTTCCAGGTGCCTTCCACCGCCTCTCTGCAGCCATCATGGTCTCTTTTTCAGCATATCCCCTCTCAGCAGTCCTGCAATATAATTTCATAATATTATTCACATTCATCGATCTTTTCCACAAGGTCCATTCACATCACATATTCACATTTCTGAGTTTGCCACAGTTCTTGGCCAGTCCAGTTATTTTTACAAACTGGGGGAAACAGGGTGTTACAGTAGGGAAGGTCCATCCATAAATAAATCCGACGACTGGTTTAACCCTCGTATGACACACAAGCTAGCGGGGAATTCGAAGTTCGACATTTCGACACTGAACCTCTCCTTGTTATCTACGCATGAGACCTCCCGAAGTCCCGAACTTCTGAAGTCCCATAAGATTGCCACGTGGTTCCGCCTTCGGACCTTTTTGGTCTCTCTACAATGCTACATCCCAAATCCTCCGGAGTCTCAAAGTCCCAAACTCTCGGACTTTCGGTCACTTCACCAACCACGTTGGCTATGTAGGCACGTACCAGGAACTGACACGTAGGAGGGGTCAGGGTGACACGTGTTACGTTCCAATGGGTCTATAGAGTATGTGATACACACGAATCCAGGTGACACGTGGCACGTCAAACTGGGGTCCATGTCACCCTAGGTGATGTCACTGCACCACGTCACCCCAGACTGACAACCTTTCTAACATCCCTCAGATCTCATGGTCGAGACCCAACCACATAGATTCATAGATCTACGGATCTTATTACTTCGAGGATTCGACGTTCGAGATTTTTCCGATGCAAACTCCTCTTTTCTCCCGAAGTTCCCAATCTATGAACTAAAGGGTTTAGCGCCACGCATCCTCGGTATATCGACGACTGGGAAAGAACCTGAAGGATCCCTCAATCTATGGTTCTGGTTAATTTGTGGCTCCGACCTTCGAGGTTTTGGATCCCAGTTTAGTTGGTAAGATAGGTTCACCTAAACACTAGGGAAACCTCCCAACGTTGGTCAACCTTACGGGTAACCGTAACTCTCGATCGCCTTCGACCATTTTATGACTATGAGGGCTGATAATACTTCGAAGTCTCGGACTTCCGGAGCTCCAAAGCCAGAAGGACTTAGCTCCCTTAGAATTAGCCTAAGGTTCCTAGGTGTTGGTCATATGGGTTCTCCCGAACAGATCTCGTTCGTTCATCTTCCAGACGAAAGGATCTTCCCTTTCGAGACTGAAACTGTTAAGGACTTGGGCATGATATCCTGATCGCACAACTAAGAGTCTGAAGGGGATAGTCTCTTTAGATGGACAGGGCCAGATTGACGCAATAATTTCTATCTCGGTTGTCCTACATGTTTATGTCCCAAGGCACCTTGAAGGCTACGTTGGGGCACATAGACAATCAATCAGAAGCATAAGTTCACAAGAAGGCAAACACATACACATAACTTAACCATTTCAATACATAAACCATTTATAGATATATAAATACATGCATGCATCCATTATTCCCAATTCAATGCATAGAGTATGAAAACACTTATCAGAACCAGATAACGTGAAGCGACTACTGGAAGGGGTGCTCGTTTCCACCCAACCATAGGCTCAGTCACTCCCACTAGCCACCCCCAAGCTAGACTGGGATGCTATGAGATATAATCCTTTCTTTTGGCTCAGCGACAGTAGGGACGGAGGTTACTCTCCTCCTCCTGCAAGATCTTGACAACGGTTTTCACTATACCAAGCAAGGAGGATCGCCTGAGTACTTCCTCAATCACTCAGCAACCTCGTTTATCAACTTGTATCATAACCCTGCT
Organism: Picea engelmannii; assembly: GCA_009831015.1. NCBI lineage: Eukaryota > Viridiplantae > Streptophyta > Pinopsida > Pinales > Pinaceae > Picea > Picea engelmannii. Next base: position 120,248 of record ML807511.1, on the reverse strand, counting down.
AGCCATTTCCTGCGACCAGAACACGCTCATTTCTTAGTTCTTCCTTGAACCCGAGAGCTTAGTCTCTCGTCTCTGCACTCTTCACAGGTCTTCCTCTTCCCATCACACCTTCCTTTCTTTCCTTCCTCAACAAGATTGTGTGTGGCTCAAATTCCCAGTCTGTGGTCAGGTTTGAAAGCCTTACAGATGGGTGCTCTGCCCCATCCCCTCATTAACTCTTGAGGAGGTATTCCCACCTACCAACCTGATTGTAATTCATTCCTAGGTTAGAGGATTGTTCTGGTCCTAATCAATTAAATCCAGTAAGGTACTGGTTTCATGGACGTTAATGCAACCATTCCTGGTCCCCTTCACCATATCTTTCATAGCATTCATGATCTCTCTTAGCACACCCCCCTTCCAGCAGTCATGCAACACTTATCCATTTTCTAGTAAATAACAAAATTTACATTCATTGACCTTTTATACAAAGGTCCATCAAATCAAACATTCACACATATTGAGTTTGCCACAGTCTCTTGGCCCATATAATTATATTTACAAACTGGGGGAAACAAGGGTGTTACAATAATCATCTTGGGGAAGTGTGCAAGTCAATCAAGCAAGGGAAAGGGAGGAAATTCGTATGGGTATGAGACTAGAATTATACATTCACATTTTTTGGAGAGAGTTGTTTTTACATGGAGTTTGTTTTGCCAGTAATGAGTTATGAGTGCTTAAGCTTGAAGGTAGTTGTTGAGAGCAAATTTGGTAGTTGTTTGGAG
>ML807511.1:99928-116861 GCA_009831015.1 Picea engelmannii | reverse complement strand
AATAGAGGAGAAGGAGAGTAACCTTCATCCTTGACTTCCGTTGAGCTGGAAGTAGGAGACAGAATCTCCAAACTTCGTGGTGTAGCTCGGGGGTGGCTAGTGGTAAATCTGTCTGGAGTCACTGAGCCTACGGTTTGGTGGAAACGAGCACCCCTCTTAGCAGTCACATCACATCTGGTGTGTCTGATAACAGTTATGTCTTGTATTTTGAATTGAATATCACAAACACATGCTCATGTTTATACGTTCATAAATGGTTTATGTATAGAAGTGTTTGCCTTATGTTTTGATTGGAAATAATGGGTGCATGCTTATAATTATATGACCATAATTGGTTTATGTATAGAATGAATAAGTTCAGAATACGAGTCCGTTCCCTTAAGAATTGTCCCATCTACTTGACTCCCGCTATGCCTTGGTTTAATTTCCCGAAGGCACCTTCTCCTGGGAAGTTTCCTCGCATTCTAGAGTCGGAGTGAGTTCCTTGAAAAGACTACCGTTATAGTAAACCCACGAGTTTACTTTACCCCTGTCACAGAGTTCATAGTTCGACGAATTAGGAAGGCTTTTCAGTCAGGTCACCAAGCCTAGGGATAGTTACCCAAGAACCCTCTGAAGGATCATGTGATCTGAGTCTGGAAACCTTGTACAAGAAAGAGTAGTTCTCTCAGGTTTCGAAGTCGTGGGAGTTCGAAGCCCCGAGAGGTTGAATCTCGTGATTCAAGCTTAGAAAGGACAACGAGTCTAGTTATCGAAAGAGAATACCCCATCGTTTGGTAGACGAATGGTCGGAATCCTTTCAGAAATACCCCAGATCGGTCAAGACCGATGGATCTAGAGGAGGAGCACAGGTAACACCTCGACCCCTTTATCCTTCGCAAGTAGTGATGGAATCCAGGACCGTAGATCCAAGGATCTGTTGGAGCTCTATTGATCGTTGATATTAACCTTTGCATAGGTGGGAGAGTGGACTTGACAACATCCTAAAAGTCCCAAAGTATTTGGAACTATCCATCGGCATAGAACATGTGGCAGTCGGGTAGCATTTCGCTGACTCGCGACTTGGATCGGTCAAAGGGTAGGACTGCACGAACTCACAATTCACGAAATCGCAACGTGATCGTGGTCATTGATCCATGAGTGATCTGGACAATCGATTTAGCATGAATAGGTTTCGGCATTTCGGCACCCGAGAAACCAAAGGGAAAGACCCCTCGTTTTCTCAAGTCACGAAATCCCGGTATACGAAACCTCAAATCGGTTTAGCGTGAATAGGTTTCAGCGTTTCGGCACCCGGGAAACCAAAGGGCAAGACCCCTCGTTTTCGCAAGTCGTGAAATCCCGGTATACGAAACCCCGAATCGGTTTAGCGTGAATAGGTTTCGGCGTTTCGGCACCCGGGAAATCAAAGGGCAAGACCCCTTGTTTTCGCAAGTTGCGAAATCCTGGTATACGAAACCCCGAATCGGTTTAGCGTGAATAGGTTTCGGTGTTTTGGCACCAGGGAAACCAAAGGGAAAGACCCCTCATTTTCGCAAGTCGTGAAATCTTGGTATACGAAATCCTGAATTGATTTAGCGTGAATAGGTTTCGGCGTTTTGGCACCCGGGAAACCAGAGAGCAAGACCCCTCATCTTCGCAAGTTGCAAAATCCCGGTATACGAAACCCCAATGCGCTCTGTGGATAAGCCGGTTTAGTGTGAATAAGTTTCGGCGTTTCGGCATCCGGGAAACCAGAGGGCAAGACCCCTTGTCTTCGCAAGTCGCGAAATCCCGATATATGAAACCCCGATGCGCTCTGTGGATGAGCCCTAGGTCAAAGGACAGGGTCATGTGGTAGAAGGAGGAGGTAGGTGCTAGCAGTTAATCAAGGGTCTAAACTCGAGAATCGACATTTCGGGTCCCGAAATAATCTGGACCATCCATTTGTAGAGGACGCGTGGTGAAGATCTAAAGTCGTCGGGGTTATGGAGATCGGGGAAATAGGAGTGAAGACCTCGCCAGAATCTTGAAAGGTAGAATGCCGAGATTTAATCTAGTTCGTTGATCAAGTCGACGATCTGGACCGTAGATCCGGATGATACCGGGCTTTCAAGTTTCAGGGATTGAAGGAACAAGGGTTCCTTGCAACAGGAATCTCGAAAGTCAAGTTCTAGTAGCGCCATTTGGTGTTAGCGTGTGTTCACTGAGGTGGTCGCATGGAGTAGGAGAAAGGGGATCCAAGGAGTGTGTTAACCCCATTTCGGGTTTCGACATTTCAAGGGACAGGGAGTCGGGGAGAGCTCGCACACAGAAATCCTGAAACGCGAAAGATGGAAGCGCCTTTTCGGTAAGGCATGTGGTCATAGCCAACGATCACATGGAGGAGGATAAGGGAAGGGATGGTCTGTGCTAGGCCCCATAAGAATTCAGGGATTCTGTCCCTCGAAGAAAAGACGAAAAATCTAGGTTGTCATAGTGCGTGTGTGACAAATTGGTATCAGAGCATGGTTACAACACTTGGCCTGCTTGGGCTCATGAACGAGTTGCGTAGAAACTCCATTTGAAGTACTCTTAAAAGGAGTAACCCTCTATCTTAACCCCCTTTATCAAAAGTCGAAGTTGAGAATGAAAATTCCTATTGTGTGTATGCATTTGAAAAATATGAATTATGCACTGGTTATGAATGAATATAAATATTGACTAACAACAAGCATTTTTTTTTGCACACAAGCGAACGATCAACCGCGGGAAACTGCAGACGCATAGAATGGTGATGCACCATGAAGTGGAGGATGGCTCCCACAATAGAGACGAAGAGTTTGATGAAAGGAGGGCGGTAGAGACCCCTCCAGATCTAGCTAAGACTATGAGGAGTCTCATGGTCAAACTACAGAGCTGCAAGGCCGACAACGAGAGGTTGATAAAAGAGCAAGAGAAGCAAACGGAAATTAATGCAGTCTTGCTACAAAGCTTATCCGACATACAAAGACAATTGCAGCATGAACCTGACACCAATCACACGGATCGATGATAGACAAAGAAAAGTCGAAGTCCACCTGAGATACAAAAACGTGATATTTTAAGTGGCCACATTGAGAAGAGCACCTCGAGAAAGGTCCACCCCAGAGATAAGAGACAAGCGTCGGACAATTCCTCTAAAAAGGAAACTAGCGACTCAGAGGGATCTTCTAGTAGCAGAACTAGTTCTTATTCCCAAAGAAAATGGAAGAAGCGAAAGCATTCCAAAAGCCATAATCTCGAAGAATTCAAGAAGGCCAAACCACCCTCTTTCGACAGTGAAATAAAGAAGGGGGAGGAAGCGAAGGCCTGGCTGCTTGGACTAAAGAAGTATTTCAGAGTCCATGACTTCTCAGAAAACTTGAAGGCCCGAGTAGCCACTTTCAACTTGAATGGAAAGGCTTCCATTTGGTGGGAAGACCTTAAGAATGTAAAAGGGATTCACGAAGAGGACCTATCTTGGGAACAGTTTGAGAAATACTTCAAGAAGAAGTATCTGTCGGAAAAGTATTTCGACAAAAGACTAAAGAATTCTATGAACTCAAGCTAGGGCAATTCACCATAGAGGAATATGTCAGCAGATTCCTCGAGTTGTTGAGGTACATACCCTATATAAAAGAAAAAAAGGCAAAGGTGCAACGATTCATCAGTGGACTACCTAAGGACTATCAGAACAAGATTGAGTTTGATGAGCCAAAGACCCTAGAAGACACTATCCGAAAGGCAAGATATTTTTATGAACAGCTTGGGCATCGGATAGAACTTCGCGAAAGCTGGAAGCAGAAGAATAGTTCGAGATTCCAGAAAAAGGGGTTTAAATCCCCAAGATTTAAAAACTATAAAAAGAACTTAAGGATGAGCTTCCCAACCCGAAGTGTACACCAACAGAATTTCCCCTCCCAGGGTGGAAATAAACCTTCTGGATCTACCCCAGGAAAGATTGATAACCCAAAGAGAGAACCCTCTAAATGTTGGGGTTGTGGAGAAGAAAATCTACTGAGGGACTGCCCGCACCTACAACAGAACAAGCGGAGAATTTACAATGTTCAAGAAGCTACCACCGTCAATGACATGGCCAGGAGTGTACCGCAAATTTATGCAGCCTTGGATAATAGACAAGTTGACCGCCAAGCTTCAGTGGTGGAGATAGAAGGTATGATCACCAACCATCTAGTGTCTATTCTAATTGACCCTGGTTCAAATTTGAGTTATATAGCCCCTAAGGCCGTTGATAGGTGTAAATTACAGCCACATAAACACGCCAAGCCATGGTTGGTACAGTTAGCCACTGGCACCAAAAGAAAGGTAGTGGAGGTCATACCAGCTTGCCAATTCACTATGGGTGAATTCCCCACCCAAGCAACCCTTAACATACTACCCCTAAGATCGTATGACCTGTTGATTGGTATGGACTGGCTAGCCACATATAAAGCCAGACTGGACTATTACCATAAAACCTTAGAATGTGTAAGTGAATAAGGAAGAAGGATAACCCTTCAAGGGATCCAAAAACCTGTCTTGGTGAGACGAATATCATCTCTTCAAATGAGAAAGTATTGCAGAAAGGGATTTCCACTATATGCGATACAGGTGTTGGAATCAATTGAAGATGACAAACCAAGCCTCAAAGACCACCCCACACTAAGAGAATATAGAGATGTATTTCCGGAAGAGGTATCGGGTCTACCTCCGAGAAGGGACATTGACTTCTCGATAGAACTTGCACTAGGAGTGGTGCCAGTGTCTAGGACACCCTATAGGATGAGCACACCTGAGCTAGTTGAGCTTAAATTACAACTAAAATAAATGATGGACAAAGGCTATATCTGGCCCAGCGTGTCTCCATGGGGAGCACCAGTCTTGTTTGTGAAAAAGAAAGACAGTACCCTCCGACTGTGCATAGATTATAGACAACTCAATAAGGTAACCATAAAGAAGAAGTACCCCTTACCCAGGATCGATGACCCGTTCGATCAATTGGGAGGTGCTTCCATCTTCTCAAAGATTGACTTGAGATCTGGATACCATCAAGTTCAAATTAAGGGTGAAGACATCCACAAAACTGCCTTTAGGACGAGATATGGTCACTATGAGTTTGTGGTAGTACCATTTGGATTAACCAATGCCCCTGCCACTTTTATGTGCTTGATGAACAATGTTCTCAGCAAATTCCTAGACAAATTTGTACTAGTTTTTATTGACGATATATTAATTTACTCCAAGAATAGAGAGGAACATGAGGAACATCTTAGACTTGTGCTTCAAGTGCTAAGAGAACATCACCTCTATGTTCTCCATGTTTCATTATTGAAGAAATATGTACACGATTCTAATCATATAATTAACTGGTCTGTGATCCAGGTGGAACCAGAGGGAGAATTCCTGCCAGAACCTCAATGCATACTGAACAGAAAGGAAACCCCACTCAAGAACCGAACCATTGCTCAGGTCAAGGTGCAGTGGAAACATTTTGGCCGAGATGAGGCTACATGGGAAATGGAAGATGCCATGAAACATGCATATCCGATTTTGTTTACTTCTGTACATACATGTCATATTGATAGATAGAACATCGAGGACGATGTTCCTTTAAGGGGGAGGAAATTGTAACACCCTGTTTCCCCTAGTCTGTAAAAATAACTATATTGGCCAGGAACTATGGAAAACTCAAAGGTGTGAATGTTTAATTTGACGGACCTTTGTATAAAAGGTTGATGAATGTAAATTATGTTATGAATATGTGTTGCATGACTGCTGGGAGGGGGGATGTGCTAAAAGAGACCACGATGGCTAATGAGAGGTGGTGGAAGGGACCTAGAATGGTGGCATTAACTTCCACCAAACCAATACCATACCGGTTTCTACTTGCTCAAAGACCAAAGCAACTCTCTGACCCTGGAATGAATTACCTGCCAGGATGGTAGGTGGGGAGGCTCCTCAAGAGTTAATGAGGGGATGGGGCGAACTGCCCATCCGTAGAAGCTCTTAGATCTGATCACAGACGGGGGAATTCGCACCACACACAATCTTGCAGAAAAAGGAAAGAAAGAAAGTGTGGGGGACAGGAAGAGAAAGACACGCGCGATAGGTATCGCGGAAGGGAAAAACCGAAGGAACTCTGGAAATACAGGGAGTTCTAAACAGAGGAGAAGGAGAGTAACCTTCGTCCTTGATTTCCGTTGAGCTGGAAGTAGGAGACGGAATCTCAATGCATTGTGGTCTAGCTCGGGGGTGGCTAGTGGTAAATCCGTTTGGAGTCACTAAGCGTACGGTTGGGTGGAAATGAGCACCCCTCTCAGCAGTCGCATCACATCTGGTGTGTCTGATAAGTGTTATGTCTTGTATTTTGAATTGAATATCACGAACGCATGCTCATGTTTATACGTTCATAAATGGTTTCTGTATAGAAGTGTTTGCCTTATGTTTTGATTGGAAATAATGGGTGCATGCTTATACTTATATGACCATAATTGGTTTATGTATAGAATGAATAAGTTCAGAATACGAGTCTGTTCCCTTAAGAATTGTCCCATCTACTTGACTCGTGCTATGCCATGGTTTAATTTCCCGAAGGCACCTTCTCCCAGGAAGTTTCCTTGCATTCCAGAGTCAGAGTGAGTTCCTTGAAAAGACTACCATTATAGTAAACCCACGAGTTTACTTTACCCCTGTCATAGAGTTCATAGTTCGGTGAATTAGGAAGGCTTTTCAGTCAGGTCACCAAGCCTAGGGATAATTACCCAAGAACCCTTTGAAGGATCATGTGATCTGAGTTTGGAAACCTTGTACAAGAAAGAGTAGTTCTCTTAGGTTTCGAAGTCGTGGGAGTTCGAAGCCCCGAGAGGTTGAATCTCGTGATTCAAGCTTAGAAAGGACAACGAGTCTAGTTATCGAAAGAGAATACCCCATCGTTTGGTAGACAAATGGTTGAAATCCTTTTGGAAATACCCCATATCGGTCAAGACCGATGGATCTAGAGGAGGAGCACAGGCATTAACACCTCGACCCCTTCAGCCTTCGCAAGTAGCGATGGGATCCAGGACCGTAGATCCAAGGATTTGTCGGAGCTCTATTGACCGTCGATATTAACCTTTGCATAGGAAGGAGAGTGGACTTGAAAACATCCTGAAAGTCCCAAAGTATTCGGAACCGTCCATCGACACAGGACACGTGGCAGTCGGGTAGCATTTCGCTGACTCGCGACTTGGAGCAGTTAAAGGGTAGGACTGCACGAACTCATGATTCGCGAAATCGCGATGTGATCGTGGTCGTTGATCCATGAGTGATATGGACAATCAATTTAGTGTGAATAGGTTTCGGCGTTTCGACACTCGGGAAACCAAAGGGCAAGACCCCTCGTTTTCGCAAGTTGCGAAATCCCGGTATACGAAACCCCGAATCGGTTTAGCGTGAATAGGTTTCGTCGTTTCGGCACCCGGGAAACCAAAGGGCAAGACCCCTTATTTTCGCAAGTCGTGAAATCCCGGTATACGAAACCCTGAATTGGTTTAGCGTGAATAGGTTTCGGCGTTTCGGCACCTGGGAAACCAAAGGGCAAGACCCCTCGTTTTCGCAAGTCGCGAAATCCCGGTATATGAAGTCTCAAATCGATTTAGCATGCATAGGTTTCAGCGTTTCGGCACCCGGGAAACCAGAGGGAAAGACCCCTCGTCTTCACAAGTCGCAAAATCCCGGTATACGAAACCCTGATGTGCTCTGTGGATAAGCCGGTTTAGTGTGAATAAGTTTTGGCATTTCGACATCCGGGAAACCAGAGGGCAAGACCCCTCATCTTCGCAAGTCGCAAAATCCCAATATACGAAACCTCGACGTGCTCTGTGGATGAGCCCTAGGTCATAGGATAGGGTCATGTGGTAGAAGGAGGAGTTAGGTGCTAGCAGTTAATCAAGGGTCTAAACTCGAGAATCGACATTTCGGGTCCTGAAAGAATCTGGACCGTCCATTTGTAGAGGATGCATGGCGAAGATCTAAAGCCGTCGGGGTTTTGGAGATCGGGGAAATAGGAGTGAATACCCCGCTAGAATCCCGAAAGGTAGAATGTTGGGATTTAATCTGGGCCATTGATCAAGTCAACGATCTGGACCGTAGATCTGCATGATACCGGGCTTTCGAGGATTGAAGGAACAAGGGTTCCTTGCAATAGGAATCTCGAAATTCGAGTTCCGGTAGCGCCATTTGGTGTTAGCATGTGTTCACTGAGACAGTCACATGGAGTAGGAGAAAGGGGAGCCAAGGAGCTCGTTAACCCCATTTTGGGTTTCGGCATTTCAAGGGACAGGGAGCTGGGGAGAGCTCGCACACAGAAATCCTGAAATGCGAAAGCTGGAAGCGCCTTTTCAATAAGGCCCATGGTCATAGCCAACGACCACATGGAGGAGGATAAGGGAAGGGGGTGTTTGTGCTAGGTCCCATAGGAATTCAGGGATTCTGTCCCTCGAAGAAAATACGAAAAATCTAGGTTGTCGTAGTGGGTGTGTGACACCGGGTTAGTTTAAAATAGGGAAAAACCCCTGGGACAAGGTTTTGAAATGCATGGAACTTAGATCCATAGAAAACTCAGACTACCCCTAAAAATTTGATCGGATTTAGACTCATTTTTTTACCTGAAAAGCGAAACTCGGGAGGGAAGATTGCTCCTGAGTTAGCCTACTCCAATATTAATTATTTACAAAATCCATATCATAGTCTCCAAATATGTATTTGTAGTGAGCTTCCAGGTCCAAGAGACACAACTCGTACTCGTACTAAATCCGCATGGTGATTGTTTTATGTTCTTTGGCTCACTACTCACTCTTATATTTGGAAAGTGGGGCATACTATTAGTTTTGAGGGATCCAAAAATGAATTAATAAGGACTTTCATAAATTGTTGAATGAGGTAGCAATCTAACTTTGTGCTATTATCTTTTTATTTAGGAATAACATTTTTGCTTTTTTATATGGATGACCAAAGATGTTTAATATTCTTGCTTAGAAGCTGGGAAGAGGATGCACTCCAAGGGCTATCCTTGTGGCTAACCTGCAATAAAAACCCAAACAACATAAAAACCCAAACAACCCTTGTGGTTAACTAACCTGCAATATCAAAGGGCTATTTTTGTTTTTTTATAAGAACCGTTGATCAAGTAACCTTGAATTTTTCTCCTACTAATTAAAAACAATATGGTTCATATAATCACCTATAAAGTCCTCGAAAATAAAATATACAAAGAACATCTAAAAAAATATATGATATGAGATTAAGGACTAAATCTTCAAAAAAAATTATAAATCTAAATAAACACAATAAAGAAGAAAATGTCTTACAAACTCCAAAAGAAGTTCTATGTGAGTTCTAGAGTTATAAAATTATTCTTAATGTTATATCTTTTAAGGTGCATCTGTAATTATAACTAGACCATAATGACACAATGGTTAATTTGATCGAATCCGTGCATGTGTAACTATAACTAAACCATAAGGCCATATTGGCTAATTTGATCCAATCCGTGCATTTGTAACTATAACTAAACCACAAGGCCACATTGGCTAATTTGATTCAATCCTTGAAAATTCAAGGGAAAAGGATGGCTAATTTGATCCAATCCTTGAATTTTTTTTATTGTAGATTTAATTTTTGAAGCTAAAAGCACTGTATGAAGGTGACTATATTTTTTCTAAGTTTTATGCCATTTTCTATGTAAGGTGAATATATTTTTTCTACATTTTATGCCATTTTCTATGTAAGGTGACTACATTTTTTCTACAATTTATGCCATTTTCTATGTAATTGGTTGATATTATGTTAATTTCATTTATTTTTCACTAGATGGATTGGGTATGGGAAATCAAGAGTAATGTGAGCGTGGGTGGGGTGGCGGGGCGGTAATACAAGATAAGCTTTTACCTTCATATGGTTGGTCGTGTTTCGTAGATGATAAATTATTCTTGAAACCAAGAGAAGCTCCTCTAGAGTGAGTGCTCATTATAAAATAGGTGTGCCTTGCAGATATTCAAGTAATCAGATTCAATATGGCCTTGTTTGGATTTGTTCAAGCACCCAATCTTTTGGCCTTTAGAGAGGCCATCTATGGATTATTTTTGAGTTTTCAAACCTTCTCATATCAACAAAGTATTTTTCTAGGCTAATAATCTCAGAAACCATGAAATGCAAGCACATTTTGCAAAAAAATAAACGTTGGCCCCTTTCACTGGTCACTAGTCAAGGCTCATGAGAGTCATGTTTTTGCATACATAATTATAAAATAAATTGTGTTCATCTTCCAAAAAATCAAATGGTTGATTAACCATGTACTACTCCACATGTTCAACTCAAAATAATTGTCATTAATATACTTAAGATCATATAATTTCCATAGCACACCAAAGGTCTCAAATTCATATGTGGTGCTTAGATAGGTGTCGATACCAATATACACTTTGGTTCGCAAAAGGTTGTCTAGAACTATTGTAACCAACAACATGGTCATCTTTTCTTCAACAAGTTATTCACATGTGTTGATATCTTGGAGTACCCTTTGATGAACCTTTGGTAGTAGTTTCTCAAGCCTGGGAAACTTCTAACCTCGTGCATTGTATTTGGTTCCCCCAAGTCTTTGATCGCCCTGGCCTTCTTTGGGTCCATGTGAATGTGTCCTTGGCCAACCCAATGACCCAAGAATGACACTTCGGTTTTCCCAAAGACACACTTTCTTTTCTTTAAGTTAGATAATTTTGTCTTGATGTCTCAAAGACCCGTGCCAAGTGTTTCTCATGGTCTTTCATGCTTTTGCTGAAAACCACAATATCATATAGGTAGACAACCACAAACTTGTCTAGGAATGGTCTAAACACATCATTCTTCAAAATGCAAAAGGATGTAATCTTGGCCAACTTTTCAAAGTAATATGCAAATAGGGGCAAGAGATACTTGTTCTTGATTGCTTGTTTATTCAACTCACGATAGTCCATGCACAATCTTAGCTCTGGGGTGTCCTTCTTCACTTGAAAGAGGATTGGTGCGCCATGAGGGGATTGTGAAGGTATGATCAAGCCAAACTCAAGATATCCATGAGCTACCTTTTCAAATATTCCCATGGATGATTTTAGGGGCTAAATTTCGCTCATGGGTTAATTTTCCATGGTTTTTCCCCAAAAACGATTCGCTATTCTAAAAATGATTCGCCCAAATTCTATAGGATAATATTATTTTACCTCAAAAACCGTCAAAATTTTATACAAACTATATAAAATACTTAGAAATTTGAATATTTTTACAAAAATATCGCCAAACATTTATATTTGGCATATGAAGGATTTGTAATATTCGTCAAGGTTTCTACATTTTAAAATAAATTTCCATCCTTAAAATCATCCCTGAATATTCCAACTCTGGTTTGGACAATCTCTAAGGGGCCTTCACCATTGATCTAGACCCTGGCTCAAGCTCGATCTGATGGTTGATCGTGCACCTTGGAGGGATACTTTTCAACAATTTCTTTGATAACCTGTCTACAAATTTGTTCAACATGCTGGAAAGTTTCAATGGAACAAGCACCCCCTCTCCCCCCTCATCTTCTCCTCTAGCAAATTTTGCAACGTAAAGTTGTGACCCAGGCCATCCAACTACCTTCTTCATGCTTTATGCAAAGGCCAGTCACATACGTCCATTAGGCTTCTTTATTGTTGTGCACACAATATAATTTTTTCTTCCTTAGAATATCACCAACCCAAGTTTTTATCCTTAGAATATCACCAAATGTTCCATAAACCTCATGAGAAACCCGTTGGCTCTCCTTAGAAAGTGTTTCCCTAAGGTGACCTCAAAGTCATCCAACTTCATCACAGTGAAGTCGACATGACCTTTCCACTTGTGAATCTTGGTCACAACCCCCAAAATGCCTTTTCCTTAGATTTAACAACCTTGTTTGAAGCATCATAAGGTCTAACTCTAAGCCCAAGTTCACTTGTCAACTTCTAACTCAAGAAGTGAAGTGAGGCACAAGAATCCACCATTGCCTTCATTTATCTTACATTCAAGATGAGGTCCACATAACAAAGTTGATTTAAGTGTTTGCTTGATTTCCATCCAAAGCCCCCAATATATGCATGGACTCCTCCCTTTCCATATAAATCACCTGCGTCTAACATGTTACATGGTTATCATCAACACTTAGACAAATCTCAATCCTACCTCGATTAGGAGCGCGTTGCCTTAGGGTACCTTTCATGCACTCCAAGGAATATGTCCATTCTCTTTGTGTCTACCTTGTTTGGAATGCTCTAGAACCCAAGACGGATTTCAAGGCATTTTTGCAACAGTTGCACCTTCACACTACTGAAGTGTAGTCATAAGTGCGGGGAAATGTTCAACCATATCTTTCCTCAATCGACCACACCCTGAAACAACAATTCTACATCTTCTTCATGGAGGTTTTCCATGCTTCCAATGACTTGGTTGTTCTCATGCCAACTATCACAACCCCAAGGCTCTGCCTCTTCCTGAATTGTTTTGTCTTGACACCTTAGCGATCCTCTGACACTACCTTGCAGTTGGGGGTTATGCCAAAGAGTGTTTCCTATGTTTAGCCAAATATTTAACCAGTGGATATTGCAAATAGGAAACACACAACAACACAAGTAGGAAGGCACCCAAGTTAGGTTCCTTAGGTTTTATTAAATAACAATGAAAACAAAGTACAAGTAGGGGAGAATTGCAACCAATGCAACTCTTTTACAATAACAACAATAAACTAATGCACAACAACCCTATTGCTCGCTTGCTGCATATAAAATCCTAAAGCACCCTTGAAGCCTACCTCTTGTAGGTCTCGATCTTCAACCCAATAACTTCTGCAATAACTATTCAATTGCAAATTCTTTTCCCTTGTACTTAGTTATCCACTTGGATGGTTTTCATACTGCCTTGTGCCCTTATTTTATACTTGTCGAAGCCATTAGCCGACTTCACAATTCAAGACCACTCGCACACCCTCCAATGTCTAAGTGGACCCAAACCAACAACTTGTTCCTTGTCTATTGCAATGATTCCACGAAGAAGGGAAAAATTGAATGTGCACCCCTTAACTTGAGCAACCGATAAACTTCCCAATTTCCTTGGTCGCAACTCTATTTGGCATGCTCTGTCTAGCTCAGACCTAGTTTCCACCTCCATATATTGCATGCACACTTGGTCAACACCTTTGTTTGTCATGCACACACACCTGAGTTGGTCAAGCATGCATTCAAACATGTCACAATGTGAGGATGTTATGAATTGTCTATTGGTTCAGTTGGCCCCTCAATTTTCACTCTTAATAACCGACACATATTAAACCTACCCATTAACATTGGTTCAACATATTCAACATGACAATGAAAAATCCACTATAAATCATTACATAAAACAAGATGGAGTGGAATTATAATGATCACCAACATTTTTATCTAAAATTTGCCAAAACAATTGTCCTAAGATGTTCGCTTTTGAATACGATTAATCTTATATCAATCATGATGCCTATTGAATAATATTTTAAAGAGTTTTTGTTGAAAAATTATCTTATAATTAGAAGAGAATTTAGAATAATATTTATAATAGAGTGCAAGCACTATTATATTATAAACTCTTAATAACCTCTTATAAAATCGACTTCACTTGAAGTCCTAAATTCTTAATAATTTTTTCCCTAACTTTACTAATTCAAAACAAAATGAAGTTTATTGCATTATTTTTAATTATTTAATTATTAAGATCTTGTTGTTGGTCATTGTACCCATTATTAAGTTGAAATTATATTTATAAAGCAAAGTTTATATATATGTGTGTGTGTGTGTGTTTCATAAAATGTAAGTTGATAATATAGACGTTATTATGCTAGCCCATTATCCCATTGGCCTAACCCTTGAACAACTAACACCTAACCCTTATCTCACTAACTCCCTAATTCATTCACCCTATTTAACCACTAAGCCATTTAAACCCTAGGCCCTAGCACACTAGCCTTATAAATTTAAGTAAAACATGAATTACTAACCCACCTCAATGAACCCCTTATTACCTAACCCATTAAACATAGTTACCAACTTAATGAGAACTATGACCTCAAAACGAGAACTCTGGCCCAAAAAACCCATATTTTTGCATAAAAAACATCAAAATCAACCCCCAAATAAAAAAGTGGTGCTACTGGTAGCACCATTTTTTAAAATGGGGGTCAAAATTACAACATTTTTCAAACATGGCCTTCAAAACTTAGACAATAGCTCAGAAAAACCTTAAAATCAACACCTAAAAACAAATAGGATGTTTTTGATTTTTTTTTTTCTTTTCAAAACGTTAAATTTTGAGATCATTTGAAATCGTATTTTTATCACTTGGTACCATTAAAACCAAAACCTCAAAATCAACCATCAAATTGAAAAGTACCACTACCGGTAGCACCCATTCTAAAATTGGGCGATGAAAATGACACATTTTTATAATGTGGTAAAATAACTCATCATTATTGTAAACAAAATCATAAAATCAACCCTTAAATGTTTAGTTTTTAAATGTTATTATCACGCAAAGCACAAGGTAATACATAATGCCATGAAAATATCACAATATACTTTAAAAATTCAATGTCATTTTTTAATAATTTTTTACTTTTAATAATAAAAAAGTAAATACAAGTTACATTGAATGAAACATAAATAATTTCTTAAAAGTATTGTTATATTGACCATATTCAAAACATATGAGCTAAGAAATTTTATTATATTATGCATAATAAAAAAACATATCATTCATAAAACATAACAAAAGATTCATAATTTCATGTAAGATCATATGTAAGTTCCATGCTCTTTTTTAGTTACCATACAAACATCATATGGATCAAAAATTCGTAAAATGTTCCATACACTTATTCAGATTGACTCATGGTTTCTGAAATACCATCAGAGTCTACATTGTCTTTAGATGAATGTTTTGATGAAGATGTAGATTATCCATACTCTTCTCTATTGTCGATGAATGCACCATCTGAGTCTACATGCATGCCCAACATTTCAGATGTCAAATGCCTTTTAGATCTACGACTAGGTTCAACAGACTCCCATCTTGCATTTATTTCTTGCGGCATCAACCTCTTGATAATCTTTGTTTTCTTGGAGCGAAGAGTTCCTCTCTTTTTCAAATTGAAGTCATAAACAAGTATGTCAAAATCATCTAATTTTAAGAGGTCAGTGCAACGGCGAGTTGTATTTTGACCCTTTCTTTTTCTCTTTCTATTGACATGTTTCTCAACCACCATCTCTAGCTTGTACACACCATTGAATGGGTCTGTAGTTGTTGCATACCAATGGACTTCAATTGCAATAACATCGTCATTTTCTTTCTCAATCTTTATAACCTTTCCTATCCCAAATGGATAACCATGTGGATCTTCAGTCGCTAAAACTGCAATCATGCTACACTCCTTAATATCTTGTACTGAACTCCTGTAAAGGTATTCCATGGCTTCACATTGTGCACGTGACCTTTGCGAACCAATATACATTTCTCTTTCCTCTGCTTGTGTAATCTCAATAGCACCTTGAGATTCTTGAACTTCGACAATGTTTGTTTCTTCAAATTCCTTTGGCATATTTTGTGGCCAATGAAATGGAGTCCTCAACATTGTATCTTCATTTGTTTAGCTTGAAATTATGTCACTTTGACTATTGAAAAAAGACTCCCACCAAACAGAATCAACAACATCAAAGTACTCATATGTATCCTTAATGGACTTTTTAACTTCTTCCAGGCATTCAGAATAATCTACATCTCTATTATGCCTTCGTGCATTATGGATTTCAACAACTTATTGTAAAAATATTAACTTTGATGCAAAAATTGGACGATCTAGAATGAACTTCAAAAATGATAAACCTGATGAAGGCCCCCATTCTGTAGTAGTTGAACACTGCTTTCCCCATATAAGTGTTTTCCCATCAATTTTTTTGAAACAAAATTGATGTTGGAAGCTAATGTCATTAAGTTTCTCAATAAATTTTTCTTCATGATGTGATCCCTGAATAAATCTTCGCATGTCAACTGTTTCTTCTAATATATGGAAAACAAGATCTGGAATGTATGCTTTATTGATACATTCAATCAACGATGGTAGACTTCCAACATTTTTCCTCTTCAATGTTACTGAAAAACGACTGAATATTTGATCAATATGATCATGAGTGTGTCCAATAAGAAGGAAACCAACTTTCACCTTTTGAAATATTCTCATTTCAACAAGCATGCTTAGATATCCAAACACAATTTGATTTTTATTTTTACGACTAGTGTTGTCCAACCGTAGATAGAGAACTTGAGGAAGATTTCCAGACCAGTGAGTGAGCACATGAGGAATTATTGTGATGGTCATATTTGCATCATTATGAATATTTGGAGCTATGAAGTAAACTCTTGGACACATTTTTCCATTGAAAACCATACAACCAACCAAGTGAAGCTGAATGAAATTCTCTTCCTGTAAATTTTTGGGTGTACGAACAAAATGTGGTAGAAGTGGTTTCTTTTAGTCCATGCCATCAATTATCATACCTAAATATTTGTTTGGAGCATCATAACACTTCTTCCGATGTTTGCACAACTTTTGTCTTTCACTTGATTGTTGATTCTGATGTTCTTGAAGTGCTTTGATTATGGAATCTGCACATGACATAAAATGGAAATATTGATCATATGTTTTCATAGTTGATAACTATTCAATTTAAAAAAAAAAATAGTAAATACATAACTTTTTATGCCCCTTCATATTTATCTCTTCTTGATTTAAGAGTAGCACATATACTACAAATCCCCATCCTTGACTTCTTAGGAATACAAACATTGTTGAATTGTTTCTTCCATATTCTTGTAAAATATGCATATGTAATAAAATTACCCT